>PVKE010049625.1:0-11223 GCA_004027555.1 Craseonycteris thonglongyai | reverse complement strand
AATATTTAACCTTAAGTTACACATTTATAAATTTTCAGTAATTATTGATTCTTTATATTATAGGAAAAAATTATGGAAAAACGTAAGTAATCTAAGAATTTTTACAAAATAGGAATAAACAAAATGGGTAGTTTACATGGCCTCAACTGTTGATAGCCTCTTAATTCTGATATTAACTTTAAAAATTGTTTCAAAGTACAGTTCACCCTTGAACAACATGGGCTTGAATGGCCTGGGTCTGCTCAGACTTTTTTTTTTTTTATTGTTAAATTTATTGGGGTGACATTGGTCGGCAATATAGTTTCCAGGTGTACAACTCTACATTACATCATCTATGCGTTGTATTTTGTGCTCGCCACCCAGAATCAGCTCTCCTTCCATCACCACATATCTGATGCCCACCCCCAACTCCCCCGCCCTCACTCTCCCTCCCAGATGTTTTTCAATAAATACTGTACATGTGTTTTCTCTTACTTATAATTTTTTTAACATTTTATATATTTTAGTTTACTTTTTTGGTAAGAATATAGCATATAATACATATAACATACAAAACATCTGTTAAATGAATGTTTATCGATAATGTTTTTGGTCAACAGTAGGCTATTATAATAGTCAAGTTTTGGGAGAGTCAAAAGTTATATCTGGATTTTTGACTGAGGGTGGGTCAGCACCCCTAAACCTCATGTTCAAGGGTCAACTGCACTAAGTAAATGACTGGTGAAAATTTGATAGTAAAAGTACTAATTTCCTAGAAGAAACATTCAAAATATGAGTGTTGACAGATATAATTGTAGCTTTTAAAAATCTTTAATGTATGTTCTGTAAAATGAAAACATCAGTATAGTATTTTGAGACCATACAAACAATTGTGACATTTGGTACCCTCTCCTTTTTTTTATTAGAAAACGTTATAAAATGCTAACATAAGAACAGTATTTTAAAATTAGAAATAATAATTCCTCTCATTTTACCTTTAAGGAAGAGAGAAAAAGAAAAGCATCCCTTCTTTACTTCCTGCTAATGGAGCTCGGGCTTTCCGTGGCAGTTAGAGTGCAGTACAAATGTCTGGCTCAGGAAATTTTATGTAATAATTAGGCCCAAACATTGCTTTCTTAAGGTGATGAGGAAAGAGCCTGGTGATGTCATGCAAAGAATCTCTGAGAGAGGAATCTGCAATTGAAGAGGAGAGGCTGAACGCAGGGCACATGATGTCAGACTAAGTAAAGACTAGACTTTCTAAATAGATCGAGTTTGAAATGAAGTGCTGAGAAATAAAGCAATGAACTACCAGGTGGGAGGAAGCCAGGGTTTTATGGATTGGAGCTACTACTCTTGGTACAGAACAAAGCTTAGCATTTTGATGAGTGTCTTCTTTTTCCTTGAATGTCCATTTAAGGACAATAAAAATATTTACAGGCTATTTTCTCCTCATTCAAAATGAAAATGCTCTCTTGGGTCCCATGGCCTAAATGTAGATTCTTAGAATTTAAGATTAACTACTTCAGTTCATAGCAGAATGCCAAAGTGAAAAATGGCATGATTATCTGGTAATGTTAAGCACGAAGAAGAACATAAAACAGGATGATGTGAGAGTCTGATGGGGGAGCTTCTTTAGAAGGGCTTGTTGGGAAGATAGCATTGAAACGGAGGTCTTCAAGCTGAGACCAGCAAGATTAAAAAAGAACCTGCCAGTGAAGACCTGGGTGTGGTGGGCATCACTCTACGAAGCATGAAAACAGAGGGCTGGCTATGTGGCTGAAGATGTTGGGGTCTTCTAGTGACAGCAACACTGGAGAGCTGATACAGGCACAGATCTCACAGGGGTCTACAGGCCACAGCAAAGGGACGGATTTATTCTAAGTGCAATGGGAAGTCACTCAAGGGTTTAAATAAGAGATGATGAAATCTGATTCAAACATTTAAAAGTTTGCTCTGGATACTGTGAGAGCTGACTGAGAGCAAGACAGGAAGTAAACAAGCAAACAGGTAGCCAGGCAAGAGACAGATGTTGGCCTGGACTGGGTCCCAAGAGCAGAAATGGACAGATGTGGAAAGATTCAGGCAACGTCTAGAAGTAAGAGCTGTCAAGAAGAATGAGATTTGTGGATGAGGGAAGACAGGTATTAAGGATGACTTCTAGTGTTTTGGCTTTAGCACGTAGGTGGGTACTGACACCCACCTAGAAGATGGGACTAAGGTTAGAGAGAGAGAACATGATAAAGACAAGTGTGAGTTCTGTTTTAGATTTTGTGCTAATAACTATAATTAACAATGGCAAGGAAAAAACACATTAGACCATTTTTAAACACAAAAATTAGACCATTTTTGTTTTCTTGTTTTAGTTTCGTATAAAGAGTAATTTATTCATTTTGAGAAACTTTTTTTGCAATGGTTTTTAAAAATTATTGTAAATTCTGAAAATAACATGCATAAGGCAAAAATACTGAAAACATACTAAAGATTATATAGTGGAAAAAATGTGCCCATATTGCAGATCCTATTATTATTTCTCGGAATAAACACAATCAATAATTTATTGAAATCCCTTCCAAAATTTCCTAGTACCTGGGCACTAGACAACATTTAAAAATACAAATGAAAGTGCACTACACATATTGCTACATATTGTGTTTCACAGAAAAGTAAAGTATCTTGGTGCTCCAACTCATACAGCTGTTCTAGTTATACAGTGACTTATTCAATCACTTTTCTTTTGTCTCCAGTTTTGCTATTACAAACAATGTTGCACATTTTTGAGTAGGTCTTCAGTATAAAATCCCAAATCATATAGTATGGATTTAAATTTTAATAAACACCGCCCAATTACCTACCAAAGAGTTTACCCAATACACATTCCCTCTGTATGAGAATGAATATTCTAGCTGCCTACTCTGGGAATTTATCAAAATTTTAAAACTTGGTGAATCTGCTAGGTAAAACAATAACTTCTACATGCTATTTTAATTTGCATTTCTTTACATACGAGCTTCTGATGTTGAATGCCATGCTTTTTTTCTGAGAAGTACATTCTTACGAACTTGTTTTATTGATGTATTGGTATTACTGCCTCTTCTACATCTATTATCTTTTATACATTAAATAAAAGTTACACAAGTAATTCATACTCATTACTATGAATGAAACAATGTAAAAATGACTTGAGGAAAGTTAATATTGTAACCCTAATCCTTTGCAATTTCTCCCATCTGCCAATCTTAGTTAACCAATGTTATTCGTTCACTTGCACACAAACATTTCATCATATACGTTACTTTGCAAAGCATCTCTCTCACTTAGCTCATCACAGACACCTTTCTAGGATAATCGTTCTTAACAGCTGTATGATAATATTCCATGAAATAATCACATTTTATTAAATCAATTCTCTATTGATAAACAGGTAGATCTCTTCTAAGTTTTAAATACAACAATCATGACACATTTGACCATTCATATTCATACTAATATCTTTAGAAAAAGCTGTTTGTATACATTTATAAAACTTGCCTTTTATCCATCGTTTGCTTTGCAATTTCTCCCCCAATCTTCTGCTTGTCTTTTGATTTTAGACTACTTTTTTACTATACTAATTTTTATTTGGTAAAAATTTCCAATTTTTTCCCTACAGATGTTCTAGATTCCATGTTTTATTTAGAAAGTTTTCCTTCACCCAAAATTATGCTTTAAAAATCCTGAAAATCTGGGCCATAACATCTTCCTTTTAATCAGCTTCAACTGTGAAAATCATAGTATTATTGTATATAAATAAGTGTAAAATATTTTTAAATTATAAATACTTTTGTTTCTCATGTCACTTAATATCTTTTTGTAAACTGTATTAGGTTCACCTGTTCAATAGCTTAGCTAATTATAAGTATTTAATATTTAAGTACTATAAAGTTAATTTTTCTCAGTATTTCTTTCTCTTTTTGATCTTTTTCTTTCTTACTTCTTTATATTTTTATTGTTTTTGACAGAGAGAGAGAGACAGAGAGAGACAGAGAGGAGGAGGGCCCAGAGCAGACTTGATAGTTATATGTCATTAGTTTTCTACATAATTTTATTCCACAAGTGGGTGCAGGGTGGCACAGGGCAGGAACTGGGCTTGGGGCCTCCCACATGGGAGCCATGCCCTGGTGAGAACCGAACTGGGGGTACACCCCAGTTCAGCATATGGGTCCACATGGCCTTGGACCTCAGGGCTGCAAGATGAGCACTTAACCTGCTGAGCCATCCCAGCATCCCTGCTCTCTTTTTGATCTTATTTAAAAATTATACTGATTTATTTCTTTCCTATGAAGATTTAGTAGTTTCATCAATATTATCCTATTAAGAGAGAAGGAAAAAATAGGTGTATTTATACAACAATGGAGAACGATTCACCCAGAGAATTTAGATAACAGAGAAGCTATAGGTGAATAAGAGAATGGGACAGATAATCTTTAAACTTATTTGGAGGATTTTTACAGGTGTAATGTTAGGCAAGTCCCTTAAGCTCTCTAAGGCAGCAACCTCTTGATCTTTAAAACAAAGTAAAACCTGTGCAACCCACCTTGTAGGATTTTAGCAGGATCAAATGGGATAATACACATGAAAGTGCTTTGAAACTATAAAGAGTTTAGTCCAGCAAAGTATTCTTATCTGTTGCATTAAGCAACTGACATTTAGTTAACCAAAAGAAATCTGCTTTCAGGTTTTTCTTTCACTTTTAGAGATGTCTACTCAAAAATAAATTCACCAAATGTTCAGTTGGAGAAAGAAATTATAACAAAAGTAATAATGAAATGAAGTAAGGCATTCCTTAGATTTAAAAATGTAACAAATTGCTACTGTTAGCCAACTTTCTTAAAGAATTTTAACTACAACTACCAAAATATGTTGTAGTTTAAGAAAGTTCTTTCATATCTTTCAAGTCTTCTAGAAAAAGTAAATTAAAACCATCTTTCCAGTGGTTAAAGACAGCTGTACCGATAGATGACATATTACATGAGTTAATCAGGAAGAGTACAAAAATCCTGTCCATCTACCACCCCACAAAGGTACGGTAAGTAATCTTAATCTGTTTTGGACAGATGCAGTATATCCTTTCTGCAAGAATATTCAATTATGAGTCCTTAATGAATCATCATTTAAAAAATTCAACTACTTTAAATAGCCATACGGATAGGAAATTAGTAATTATTCTCTTACATTATTCCCTGCCAGAGAAGGATCTTTACCACAATATTCATTTTTCGAATGATTTCTGAGAGTCTACTACAGAAATATTTCTTAGGCCCAAACTTGCTCACTATGGTAACTACTTTTCTAAAGACAATATATAATGTTTGTAAAGGACATTAAGAATTCTAGAGCTGCTGATTCAATCTACTGTGAAACAATGGGTTAAACCCAATAGAAAGTTTAAAGCTTAATTTTAAAGGGTAAAGATTTGATAAGTCAGGAATTTATTTTACCTGGCAAGTATGAAGAGACCAGGTATAAAACAATATATTTAGAAATTAAGCTAAATTTTAAATTTAATTAAAATTACCTTCATATAATTTCTTGCTTTTGAGTAAAATGGTTTAAAAGTCATTCTCATTAGAATTACCTGTGAATATTGTATAAAACGTGTATCATTTTTGCTACCAATTTAATATTGCCATTTTAATTTGGTGTAACAATAGATAATCCTTGCTTTTCAAAGCTGCCCTTTTGGAAGAGATAAATTGGGTTATTAGCCTACCTTCACTCAGGTCTTTTGCTATATGATCATCTTCCCAGGTTACGATGCATATAGTTTTTTGAAAATACATGTACTATTATAATGCTCTTTTTCATAGTCTTGTATGTAATGTATTCAGAACCTAAAATTTAGCAAAAGAGCCAAGCAGTAGCATTGCTTTTTTATAAATGTAAAAATAATTAGATCCAGATTTTGTTTCCTTATTTGATTTAAAAAATAAAAAATACTTCAGTGTTATGTTAAAAAAAATTATTTGTAAATAAACGAAACATTGTCATCAATGTTGAAAATAATAGTTCTTCATAGACTTTTTGGTAATACACACTTTAAAAATAGCCAATGGGTGCCTCCTTTAAATGAGGGCACGACAGGTAGGAGGTTGTTCACATAATTCAATTAAACTTTATAGCCTCCACATAGGTAGTATTCATAGATAGTATTCTCTTATAATTTACCAAAGGCAATGGATACTCAGCAAGATGAAGTGCCTGCCTGTGGTCATCAGTGAAGGGCCAGAGAAGGTGTGGATTTCCACACCAGGACTGATGGTTTCTACAATGTGTGTGCCACTCACACATACTACATCCATCGTGTCATTTTTCATGTTCCAATATCAGTTAGGGGTTAATCAGCCAATTTCCTCAGTCTAGGTGAGCAAAACGAAATTAATTAGCAGTGATAAGTGAGGTATTAGCAATCAGTATTTGTTTGAAACAAGATGGTATTTGAAAAAGATGAAAATAACTACATATAAAAATAACTCATAATATACTTTTTTCTTTTAACTAAATCTCCCCAGTGCAAACATACTGTAAAGAGATAAGACAGAGTAATAGGGAGGAAAAAAAAAAAAAAAGAGATAAGACAAAAAATAATGCTCATATAGATAATGCAACAAATAAAACAAGCTTAGTTTTTTTTAAATTTTATTTATTTATTTTTTAATATATATATATATATATATATTTATTTATTTATTTTTGACAGGGAGAGAGAGAGATACAGAGACAGAGAGATAACTGAACTGGTGGAACCAGTTCAGCATATGGTTCCGCATGGGCTGGGGCCGGGATTTGATCACCGGTCCCCGGCGCTGCAAAGTGAGCGCCTAACCCACTGAGCCATCCAGGCTTCCCCAAGTTTAGTTTTTTAATACCTCCAAAACAAACTCTAGATGTCCAGGTCAACAATGGTTACTAGAACCACAAGCCCAGTGCTTTATTAAAATCTGAAAAGTCTTCTGAACACCAAAAAAATGTTTTTTCTTTCTTTTAGAACACAATTATTAATGTTAATTTGAAATCATAGTCTGTGTTTATCAATATATATAATTAGATATAAAATGTTTCAAGACATCAAAAAGCATAAAAAAGTAAACAGTAAATCTTACTTCTGATTCCTGTTCCATTCACTCTTTTCCCATTTCCTCTTGTCCACAGATAATCACTATTGTTTCTTTTTTTTAAAGACTTATTTTTATTGTTTTGTTTTTTCTTTTTTAATAGAGAGAGACAGAGAGAAGGGGGAGGGCCCAGAGCAGTCTCCATAGTTGACAGCATTAGTTTTCCACATAGTTTCACTCCACAGGTGGGTGCAAGGCTTCGCAGGCCAGGAACTGGGCCAGGAGCCTCCCACACAGGCCCCAGCAAGAACTGAACTGGGGGCACACCCCAGTTCAGCACATGGGCCTGCCTAGGCTGGGGCCGGGATTCGATCCTCAGGCTCCCAGGCTGCAAAGTGAGTGCTTAAACACTCTGAGTCATCCAGTTTCCCCACTATTGTTTCTTGAATTGCATTCCAAAGACAACTTTCTGTATGCAGTAACAAAAATGATTAAATATCCACTCCTTTTTACATAAATAGTAGCAGACTAAACACCATCAAGATCATATTCTTGTTTCATCTCTAGAATATTCAAGTTCATTTAAAAATGTTATTTTTAATAAAAAATTTCAATTATACAAAGTAAAGCAAAAGTTCAATGAACATTTAGATTTATCCACACATCCACCAGATGATTTAACTATTAATGTTTATAATTATATTAATGACATATTTGCTTTACCTATTTATATGTAAGCATATTAATATTCTTTTGAAAAATTATTTTAAAGAAATAATATCTATAAAGATATCAATATTTCAGCATTCTTCTCAAAAAATAGAAATCTTTTCTGATATGTCTACAATATCACAAGGCACCAAAGATTATTAACAATAATTTCTTCAAATTATCTAATGCCTAGTCCTTATTCAAATTTTACCACCTGACCTGAAAATCTGAAGAAACATTTTAGTTATTTATTTATTTATTGTTGAATTTATTGGGGTGACATTGGTTGGTAAAAATTACAGAGGTTCCAGGTGTACAATTTTATATTACGTTGTCTATGGTATTTCATTATGTGCTCACCACCCAGAGTCAGCTCTCTTTTCAGCACCATATATTGGATGCCCCCTCCCTTATCCCTCACCCACCTCCCATCTTACCCTCATGTAACTACTAAAAATTATTGACTGTGTCTATGAGTTTTTGTTTCTTTGTTACTTTCAGTTTTATATTCCACATATAAGTGAAGTCATGTGGTTCTTGATTTTTCCATTCTGACTTATCTCGCTTAATATGATGATCTCAGGTCCATCCATTTTGTCAAAACAGGCTGTATTTCATCTTTTCTTATCACTAAATAATATTCTACTATGTAAATGTACCACAACTTATTTATACAGTCATTTATCAAAGGACACTTTGGTTGTTACCAGGACTTGGCCACTGTGAACAGTGCTGTGATAGATAAACACTGGGGTACAAATATCTTTGTGGACTAAGGTATTCAAGTTTTTTGGGTAGATACCCAGAAGAGGGACTGCTGGGTCATATGGTATTAATAATTCTATTCTTAATTTTTTGAAGAACCTCCATACTGCCTTCCATAATGGTTGTACCAATTTACATCCCCACCAGCAGTGTATGAGGGTTCCTTTTTGTCCACAGCCTCTCCAGTGCTTATTATTCCTTGTCTTGTTGATTACAGCCATTCTAACAGGTGTGAGGTGGTACCTCACTGTAAATCATTATTTTTTACAGAGCTTTTTTTTTTTTTCCGCTGTAGTATTATTAGCATAAGAGAAACATTACAACCTTTATCTAATATTAAAAGTTTACCCTAAAGTATTTATTTTTTATTTTGGTTGGTATTTTTTTAGTGCCTTCATCTCTATCAAAAAAGTACTGTCTAAATTTCATTTTGATATTAGCATCAGAAACTTTATTCACCATAACTAGCCTTCCACAGTTTGATGTGCAGGAAATTGCCTAAAAAATGTTATTTATATAATCACAGCTAACACTCAGAGCAGAGTCAGGAAGGGGAGGAGAAAATCAGTTCCCAGGTGGCACAGGATTTTCCTTCTTCCTGTCTCATAATCTCTCAACTCACTGACCTTGCCATGATTCTATCCAGTATCCTCATTTTATTATTCAAAAGGAAGGGAAACCATTTGTGGTGATGGCTGCACAACTCTGTGAATATACTAGAAACCATGCAATTATAAACTTTAAATGGTTGAATTGCATTGTATGTGAATTACATGTCAATAATGCAGTTTTAAAAAAGACAGGAAATAAATATAAAGTTCATTCTAAAATATCTTCTGAACACAATTTTTCCATGTGTTCTTATTACTGAAATAAAAACCTAATAATTAGATAAACTAAAAATCCTACTCACTCCACTATTTTAGTTATGTAACCATATTACAACTGACTTTTGTTTGATGTAGGCATAGTATGTGGACACAGTTAATTAAAAAAGAAAAAAATCAGAAATAATATTTTGCTTTATAAAAACCAATCAAATGATTCTTTTAGCAAAATAAAGAATCTCATAATAAATTTAATGTGACAAAGGGAAGTGAGAATACTCTGTTTCATAGGTGGCACTGACAATGGTATAACTCTTCTGCAGGGATGTATGGCAAAATGTGTCAAAAGCATTAATAATATTCACATTCATCGATATAATAATTCCATTTCCAGAAATTTCACCTAAAGAAACCATTATAATTTTATCCTCAAATTTAAATGCTTATATCCTCAAGTACAAATACATAACTTGTACATAAGAGTACTATTTATACTAGTTGTAAGGCTGAAAAGAGCTTGGCTATCTAACAATAAGAGAAAGCTTAAAACATTATGGCCCACTTAGAATATCTAATAGTATTCAGCCATTAAAGATCGTGTTATAAGAGAATGTGTAGGGACACAGAGAATTTCTTATTATATAAATTTTCAAAATAAGAGGGACTGCTGGCTTCCAGTAATAGTAAAGAAAACTGGTTGGCTGCTACTTCAAAAAGTAACAATTATAAAATTATGAAATATGTGTGCATATATATATATATATATATTTTAATCCAATAAATACTTATTTAAAGGCACTAGAAACTGATCCAAAGCAAGCATAAACTAAAAGAGTATTAACCACTAAAAAAGCAGCTTCACTGAATTAAGATTTGAGTTAGTGCTTTTCCCCCCAGAAATCACAAAATTACAGTTTTGCTTTAAACAGAGTTAAAGGTTGGCAGAGCAGCTGAAAATCTGGGGGTGGGGGATATCCTGAAAATGAGGGAGCCATAGTAGGGCTGGGACCAAATGTCTTGCGTATATCTCTGCCTAAATCCTACCACTAAATAAGATATTAGTGGATCACCAGGAAAACAGCTGACAAAAATCAGGGGAACATTCCCTTTTGAAAGGTAGAACTGCCCTAGATTGAGATGGTTGTTTACTGCTTTTTCTGAGTCAGGGTACTTGTGAATCCATGACTGAGTCAGGATACAGAAAGTTCAAGCCTCATTGGTTTCATGTCTTGGAGAACAGAGCCTACTAATGGTCTACCAAAAACTTTGCACAAATCCTTGACAGGTGCTAAATTGCACAGGTACAGGAAACATTGCCAGGAGGCCAAGTTAAAAACAACACCAGTTGGAAGCTGAAGGAACAGAGCAGTGATCTCAGGTGTTGTACACTGTAGGGGAGACAGCATTTCCTGTTTGCTACAAGAGAGCAAGCTGCTTGCTCAACAACAAAATAGTTCTCAGAAGGATGTAACTCATTGAGGGTTCCAAAGTATATCCACAATATCTAGCTTTTAACCAAAAATTACTAGATACTCAAAGAAAGAAGAAAATGTGACTCATGCTCAGGAAGAAAGACAGTAAACACAAACTGCCTCTAAGTGGATCTAAACGCTGATTTTGCAAAGACTTAAAAGCAGCTATTGAAATACATTCAAAGGATTATAGGAAAACTTGCCAAAGAAGTGGGTAATACAGGCTGAAGGGAATGAATATAGATGGTAATTCAGATCTAGAGAACGCAATTAAAGGCACTGGATATGGCAAATTATGAAGGTAAATAGGAAGTCTATATCTATCTGTCTATCTATCTATCTATCTATCTATCTATCTATCTATCTATCTATCTA
>PVKE010049624.1:0-11208 GCA_004027555.1 Craseonycteris thonglongyai | reverse complement strand
CCCTCATTCTTTTAATAGACAATTATTGAGTATCTTGGAGAAGCCAGGATGGCTCAGCAGGTTAAGAACTTGCTTTGCAGCCCCGGGAACCCAGGATTAAATCTTGACCCGGGCCCATGCAGACCCATATGCTGAATTAGGGTATGCTTTCCATGTGGGAGGCCCCAATTTGGTTCTTTAAAAAAAAATTTTTTTTTATTATTTATTTTTGACAGAGAGAGAGACAGAGACAGAGACAGAGACAGAGAGAGAACCGAACTGGGGGAGCTCCCAGTTCAGCACATGGTTCCGCACGGACCAGGCCCGGGATTTGATCCCCGGTCCCCGGCGCTGCAAAGTGAGCGCTTAACCCACTGAGCCATCCCGGCTTCCCCCCAATTTGGTTCTTGACCCCCAGCTCGGCCCCTGGCTCAAGGGGGCATGCCTCCCATGCAGGAGGCCCCCAGCCCAGTTCCCACCCTGCGTGGCCTCTACCCACCTGTGTGGAACAAAACCATGTCAAAAACTAATGAGATACAACTATGAGACTGCTCTGGGCTCTCCCCATTCTCTCTGTCTCTGTCAAAAACAATAAAATAAACCTTTAAAAAATTATCGACTATCTTGTATTAGATTTTACACTGAGCATTTTACATGGTAAAAATCAGAAAATGGAAGCTATAATTATTATTAGCCAAAGGAACTATGCCTCTCCCTTCATCCCCCACTGCAAAATTATGTCCCTTTTGATTCTGAAACTTAGAATTAAAAATGGCATTTTACTCTGCATGTGAGTTCATGTATTTGCCTTTGGTATATTTTGCTTAAAAATCAAAACAAAACAAAAATTTGTCCTCAGCTTTATGTACACTGTAAATGCAAATTAAGTAACAAGAGTTTTCTTAAAGTCTCAACTCTTTTAACACAGACTCGCTTTTGAGCACAGAGGTGTAATCAAACAGCCAAACACAGATCCTTTTCTCCTCTCGGAAAGTCATTTCTTGACATGTTACCCAAAGAGACATCTGGAAAGAGACATGCATGGTTATGTGTCCGATCTCCAGGAACAGTCTTCTCCCTTGGACATGAAACAGGCTTTGGCAGCTACTTGGTATCATTAAACCAAGGACAAGTCAACTGCTCTCTCAGGCTTAAAATAAAGTTATCACCTCAATCTAGAAACACTAAGCATTTGACCAGTTAAATAAGGCAATGAAGATCCAATTATCATGAGGGATTTCTTACTGATCTAAAGAGGTTTCTGAAACTGATTTGTATTTATGTACACTGGTATTTTTTGTATGTATGTCTGTACATATATATATATACACACACATATAGTTTAATGGAAAAATGGTTGAAAGGCACCTGCTTTGCAAAAAAGGGCTGTCTTGGGGAAGCCGGGATGGCTCAGTGGGTTAGGCACTCACTTTGCAGCCCCGGGGACAGAGGATTGAATCCCTGCCCTGGCCCATGTGGACCCATATGCTGAGCTGGGGAGTGTCCCCAGTTCAGTTCTCACCAGGGCGAGACCCTGGCCCAGTTCCTGCCCTGTGCAGCCCCGCGCCCACCTGTGGAATGAAACTATGTGGAAAAACCAATGATGTACAACTATGGAGACTGTTCTGGGCCCTCCCCTTCTCTCTGTCTCTGTATCTCTCTCTCTCTGTCAAAAACAATAAAAATAAATCTTAAAAAAAATAAAAATAAAAAAGGGCTATCTTTTTGTGTGTAGATCAGCAAACCATAAAACTTGAGTGAGGCTTACAGGCTTATTTTTGTAAAGCATACAACTTCTTAATACATTTCCTGAGCAATCAATCTCTGGGGTAAATATATTAGTTTCCAATAAAATAGCGAGTTATTTTATATATGTTGCAATGTTTTCCACTGGGCTACTTCTACTCTGTAACCAAGAATAAGGTAGCAACTTCAGAGACCGTTTACTTTAGCTTTTGGCTGTACAAGAGAACCAAGTGTTTTTTAGAATTTCAGATGAATAATTTGGGATCCATTTGGGGTTCAGGTATCTTGGTAAAAAGTTCCCCACAGATAAAGCAAAGCCATAAGGATTAATTAATACATGCAAACAGGACTCTAGAAAACCACTTCAGATGCACTTATTCAAGCCTTAGGAAAAGACAGGGGGCGCACATTCACTATTTCACTTAATATGTTGAATATGATTCTATCACACTTAGAGTAGATCCACTTCCAAAGTAATGCTTGGTTTTCTCTAATCCTGTTTTTTCTCTAATCCTGTTTTCTCTAATCCAGTAATCTCTATGCAGGATAAAGCCTTTACAAAGGAAATGACTTGGGGGGGTCGGGAGGGGATACTTTAAATGTCAAGTAACTCAAGGGACTTAATCTTGGCATTTGTTTCTATTTTTAACGTTGTAATCCTGGCACAATTTTCCTCTAACTCCCTTCAAATATTGCAGGTACTAAATGAGGTCTCTGATAAACAGCTCATCAGAAGGGAAATCAGAATTTTCTTCCTCATTTAATTCTTTTAAATTCAGCTGTTTTGTGGGAAGACGTAAAAAAAAAAAAAAAAAACAATTAAAACACACATGATGTGAGGTGACATATTTTCTGCTCCAAAATTTTCAACATCTCAGTTATTTAGAAACATCTGCTCAACTAAAATAAATTAATTAAATGATGACATCTCAAAAAGTCATTCAGTCTAAATGATCCTGTTTCTGAGTCATATGACGACTAAAATAGTTTCCAAATATAACTGTCTATATTAATATTTTCAAACCTTAACTCTGCAACAAGACATCAAAGAAAAGGAATTTTAAACCACTTTCATTTGTTAAAGATGCTCTAGATCACTTTCCTCATGCACATATGTGCATGTGTGTCTCATAAAAGGCTGGAAGTTGTGAGTCTATGTATTTCAGAAGAGGTACAAGCAAGGAGGGGATTATTAATGTCCATCCACAGTTGGGTATTGTTTAGATATACTTTATTATTTAGGCTTTTTCTCTTTTGTCTCTGCAAAATTGATTGTACTGGTATCCCACTGCTTCTAACTCTACCATCTGTGAAAATGAAAAATTACCATCATCTGTCCCTTCTTTATTTTTTTATCTATAAGATCAGGAGGGAGTTAAGTCAGCCTTTTTGAGGGGAGTAAATATCTTTCCCCATCATCACCTTAAAAAACTGATTCATAAGTTTTGCAAGTTGCCAAGTACATATTCACAAGAACTCTCAAACTTGAAAATTACTCTTAATCTTTTTTTACAGATGTGAAACCTGAGTGAGGTTGCATGTCACCAAAGTATCTGTGGTAACTTGTAATTAAGTGGCTAGAAAACGCTGATGAGAGGTTTATATCCAGGTTCTCTACTCCAAATCCTTGATTCTCTCCACTGTTTCTTACTGACCTAGAAGGTGTCATTTGTATTTCTTCATTTAGTTTTTCTCTGTATGCTTTCAAGTTGTACAGCCCCAAACTGAAGTTATACTCTAGTGGTATACAGTGAAAGCATTACCATTTGACTCTGAATACTGTGCTCCTGCCAAATAGCCTTTTAAAGATTTATTTTTATTGTTTTTGACAGAGAGAGACAGACAGAGAGAGAAAGGGGTGGGCCCAGAGCAGTCTCCATAGTTGACAGCATTAGTTTTCCATATAGTTTCACACCACAGGTGGGTGCAGGGCTGCACAGAGCAGGAACTGGGCCGGGACCCTCCCGCATAGGCCTTGGCAAGAACTGAACTGGGGGCACACCCCAGTTCAGCATATGGGTCTGCCTGGGCCGGAGCCAGGATTCGATCCTTGATCTCTGGGGCTGCAAAGTGAGGACTTAACCCACTGAGCCATCCCAGCTTCCCCCAAATAGCCTTTTAAAACAGCCTCTTCTCATTAACTATTAATTCAACTACCAGTCTGCCTTGATTCCCAATCAGTTTTCCTGTTTCCTTCTGGCTAGCAAACAAGTAAGCATTATTGCTTTCTTACTTAGTTTACTTTCTCTCCTAAACAAAGACCAATTATTGAGTCCTTACTGTGGGAGAGATACTGTGCTTATCCCATTTCACTTAACTCGCATATAACCCCATGAAGTATGTATTATCATCCTATTTTACAGATGAAGAAACTGAGGCTCAAAGAGTTTAAGTATGTGTCACCTATTAAGCTATTAGGGATTATTTCTTGAGGAGAATTTGAAATTTGTCTTTCAGGTTTCCCTTTGTCTCATTTATGACACAGTATGTTCCCTTTTTCTTAAGTAAATTAAAGAAGCACTAAATGTCATTCTAAAGAATGTGACTAACTTGTGCTCACACTAGTACCCAGACTATCTACCCATGTAGCCAGAGTCATGGTTAACATAGTAGTTGGCACGGCAGTGCTGAATAAAGTTGTGCTGAGGGCTACTTATGCCTTTGAGTACCATTGATAAACCTGAATACAAAGAAAGAAAAAAAAAATCAAGGAAGGAAAGAAAAAGGAAAATGTGAGAAAGGAGAAAAAAAAAGGGGAGATGTTTTTGCATGTTTCTGTTGCCTGTGAGGTACATGCTTTTTAAAAGGAAAGTGTATTGCTTACATTCTATTACCAAGTTCTTATTGGTACTACTATTGATTGAGTGCCTGTTCTCTCCTGTGTGATGGTCTCTGTGACTAACAGTGATCAGCAGGATGACAGACCCCATAGAAACAAATGTTCTAGTATTGGACTTTGTTCCTCTCTGCTGGCCACTTATGTCATTCCAACTCACAACTGGCACACCAGCAACACTGACGTCAACTCTTCTGTCCATTCTCTGAGCAGAGTAGAAGAGGCCTTCTCCACCTCAATACAAAGCCTAACCCCCACCACCACAGGCTTCTGTGCTTTCTTACAAATTCAAACAACCTCTAGTGACTAATTATGTAAGACGTCTCTCTCCTTGGACCTCATAGCTCACTGCCTCAATTCCTCTAAACAGAGCCATCTGTTAGCCAAGGACTCAGCATCAAAACATTCTTTGATGAGTCACAATTACTGACAAGTACAATGTGAGTACTGCCAGAATGATAAATTTAACACTACTCAAATATTCATCATGGACTAAATAAAGAGCCTTTTAGGTTTCAGAAACAAAGTATTATATGGTTTTAAAAACTGGTTGGCTTTAAAAATAAACTAAATACAGTCCTGGTAGTTCCAAAGTAATTGACTAAAATTGAGGTTGTGTTAGCAAAGCTGACATTATGTGCCTGAAAATAATCCTGATTGATTTTAATAGTTGAAATGGAAAACTTTGCAAATATAGTAGTGAGATGAGCACAATGAACTGGGAGATGAGACACAAGAGTCCTAACGTTAACTGGACATCAGCTATTTTATGTCTCTAGACCAGATGACTACCAAAATCCCATGGCTAATACTCCTTGATCCTTTTAGTGTGTAATTTAGATCCATAGACATATGGCCACTGTTTGGATTCCAAGAGGACCACACTGACGATAATATTCTCTGTGCTGAGATTCCTGGGATTTCTGAGACTTTTTTTGTGGACATTCTTGCTTGTTAAAAGACTTACAAATACAGTGAGTGAATACAGGCGATATTTGTTTTCCCTGTTAACGGGTTCTAGATGGCAAAGACCCATTACTTGGTACGACTGAAAGAGCAAGTTACCGGTACTTACATTCACACTCACGAAACTTCTTCAATAAAATGATTATTCTTAAAAAATGAGATCCATATAACGGAAACCAACAGTTCTCCTTCAGTCTGTTTGCAATCAGTAAAAGATAAAAAAAGAGCTCAGCAATAATGAGCAGTGGGAAAAAACATAATTTAGAATAAATACTTTTTTATGACTCAAGGCTAAGTAACAAAAGTAGACAATTTCAAGTCTGTGTGTTTGAAAAAAAATAAAACCCATATTAAATTGCTGTTGTAAAAGTATTTGAGAATGCAACTTGTTATCATCAGAGATGAAATAAGATGATTATTTAATGATTATAGATCATCTTTAAGAAGATAGTCACAAAAATGCATCTCAGAAATGTTATTCCAGGGGAAGCCAGGATGGTTCAGTGGGTTAGGCGCTCACTTTGCAGCCTTGGGGACCAAGGATCGAATCCCGGCCCCAGCCTGTGCGGACCCATATGCTGAACTGGGGAGTGCCCCCGGTTCAGTTCTCACTGGGGCGAGACCCCGGCCCAGTTCCTGCCCTGTGCAGCCTCGCACCCACCTGTGGAATGAGACTATGTGAAAAAACTGATGATGTGCAACTATGGAGACTGTTCTGGGCCCTCCCCCTTCTCTCTGTCTCTGACTCTGTATCTCTGTCTCTCTCTGTCAAAAACAATAAATAAATCTTAAAAAAAAAAAAAAATGTTATTCCACACAGTGGGTCAGACTCATAGTCAAAAGTTCTTACATATAGTAACATAATAATCCTGTGAGTGCAATCCCCCTGCTCATTTCTTTCATAATTAATGCTTTTGTAGTTATTGTTCCTGAAATATATTTTTATTTTTTAAGCAAGAAAACAATATAGCATTAAATATTGAAAACAATGCTCATAATGACAGAATCAACAAGATTTTTCAATTTGGGCTTTTTGGATTTTGGCCTCTTTCACATGCTGATGCTTTTTTCTTATGTGAAATGAAGCACATAATCCAGAAGCCTGCCCTTATTGGAGAGAAGCTGCTATTACTTAAATGCCAAGTCCAGATAGTGGTAATTTTCTTGTATTCCACTAGTTTTATGTCTTCAAGCGTTGATAACATTGTGCTTTATGACTGCAGTCCATCTATGTCATTGCTTTGGGTCTTCTCTAGAAGGAACAAACTTGGGTCACTAAATAAATGAAAACATGATGGTTTATAGCCCATTGCTTAGAAGACTCAGAGCTGGCCCTGCCAACATAACAGCAGGTAAAAGATTGCAGAAAAACTAAGTATAATAAGGGTTGCTATAAAATAAAGAGCAGGCAAAGAAAAAAGGTATGCTTGAGATAACGTTTGGGTTGAAAGGGAGCCTAATACTAAGGGAACTCACCTATTATAGTATAGAAAGGAATGAAGAATGGCCTGGAAACCTGTTACTTTTTAAGTACGGTACTTTTTTAGGGATTTGAGCTCTATTTAGCTCATAGCCCTTATGGTTAAGGACACAAAAAAGCAAATCAAGAGCATGGAGAAGTGGGAAGAGGTTCTTACTCTGTTCTCTATTTACTGCATTCCTAACCCCCAAGTTAGGATGCATCTTGATCTTTCACTTTTGACAACCTGTCAAAACCATATGATGTACATTAAGACAACACCTGCTTTTACTGATAATGTGCTAGAAACTAATACATCTATTAGGCCTCACTGTGCAAAGGAAGCATTATCACTGCATTTTCATTTTATAACTGAGGAAGATATGGAATTAAGAGGTCAAGTAAATTGGCAGCATTTCACATAGCTAAGGTGTCTAGTTTGGGATTTGAATTTAGATCTGTGTAACACATACAACTGAATTCCCCCCACCCCCTCATACTATGCCACTCCATAAGGTATGACATAAAATTTTTTTTTAGTCAGTCATTTTTAAGATCCAAAGAAATACAAATGAGGGTACTATTACTATGCTAAGTAGGGCTATCAGAGACTAAAATTCTACCTCAGTTCAGGTAGTTTTCCCACAAATGTTAATGAAAGTGCCTCCTGTGTCCAAAGCACTGGGCCTTGAGGCAGAAAGATATAGCAGTCACAATTCCTGCCTTCTAAGAGCTCGTAATCTAATTGGACAAGCTTGGGAGAAAGTTAAGTAAAAATAGGGATAATTATCTATTTACTATAACAATAAAAGTTACATCATAAAAGAATATATGATTAATTGCCAAATGAAACTTAATTAAAACTGAGAAAAGGAAGACATACCATCCGATCTGGATCTGGAAAGGTTTAGGAAAACTTCTTGGGGGGGAACGATTAAGGCTGATTCTTAAAGATAAAATCTGGGCAGACAGGGAGAAAAGGGGTAGTGGATTCCAAGAGGACAAAATAAGGGAAAAACAAAACAAAACACCAGCACTGCTTGAAACCGAAGGTTTGAGAACACGAGTGGTTGTGAGGTAGCCAGGAAAGTAGGTTAGAGACCAAATGTTGGGAGACTTTGAAGGGTGGGTTAAGTAAACTGGATTTAATCCTATGAGCAGTGGGGATCCAGGAATGGTTTAGAAGAGCAAGGGAGTCACACAATCCAAGTGGTATTCTAGAAAGATTTCTCCCGCAGTCAGTTGTAGAAAGACTGCAGAGAAAGATCAGTTAGCAGTTAACCACAGGAGCAGCTCTGATATCTGATGGAAGCAGAGGGAAAGAGGAAGATATTTGTTTTGTTCTGATAATACAAATTTAGGAAGATGTGGACTTGGTTCTGGTTGGAATTGGTTTAATGAAGTGCAGATTTGGGGAAAATAAAAACAAACAACTTTGGATAGGTGGCTCAATTAAGAATTATTTAACTTTACAGTTTTGTATAATTTTACAGGTTATTGAGTATTTTCAGAAATGTTCATTTACCCTTGAAACATCTTATGAGCTAGATAAATTTGGCTTCGCCCCACCCCCCATTTTTCAGATGTTGAAATAGATTTGAAGACCTGTAGTAACAACACAAGGCCACATTGTTGATACATATTGGGACTGAGCCCTGCCTATAATGGACTTCTGATTCTATATTCCATGTATCTGCTATTTACCATACTAATTTAAAAAATAATTTCTTTTTTCCATTTTGGAGATCCATCACTTTTTAGTATTTTTTTAATGGAAAGTTTAAAAAATATACAACAGTAGAGAGAATAAGTAGTATAATGAACTCCCACACATGCCTTACCACCCAACTTCACCAATGATAAACTCACAACCAATCTTGTCTCTTGTGTATTCCACCCATCTCCAAATTATTAGAAGCAAATCCTCAAAATCATATCACAATTCTTTTGAAGGCCCAGATAATATTTTAAAGAACTCAAAATCAGCTATACTCCTTAAAAACGGAGGATTTTCTATTTTTAGCTTTAGCTGAAAAATGTTGGAGGATGTATATTATCTGAGAGCACTCCTTTTCCTACCAAGATATGAGAAAGTGAAGAGCAAAACAATTGACCCCCTTTCTTAAAAGAATTTCCTGGGAATTTCTTTTTTTTTTTTTCAAGCTATCTCCAGTACATGAAAAATGAAATATATTTCTTTTGTTCTCCTGAGTCCTATTCTGTATATTTCTTTTCTCCAAGCTGGAGTGATGACAGTCCATTTATTGTACATGAGGTGCTTCTAGCTTTCTTAAAGGTGGTTTTAATAGAATGTCTTGTATCTGTCTATGTTATTCTACTATGTATGAATGTGTATGGAATATGCAGGGTGATTTTACTGACTATAGGAAATTGGTTTCCTCTCTATATTCTGAGGAAAATATGCATTCTTGTGTTTAACAAGCTTTTTCTAAATTGTAAAAGAATTCTTTTGCTAAGGATACTATCATTTCACAATTGTTTATTCTCACATTGTTTAGGGAAAAAATTCTGTCAAGAATTTAAAAGTTTAGGGGATTCCAGGATAGCTCAGAAGGTTGAGTGCTTGCCTTGCAACTGCGAGGTCCAGGGATTGAATCTTGACCCCAGCCCATGCAAACCCATATGCTGAACTGCGGTGCAACTGGTAACCGTTGGCATGGTGGTAAAAGTTCTCACCTCTCATGCAGGAGGACGTTGGTTTGGTTCCTGCCCTGCATGGCTCCATATCCACCTGTGTGGAATGAAACTAAGCCACAACTAATGATGTACAACTATGGAGACTGCTCTAGGCCCTCCCCCTTCTCTCTGTCTCTCTTACCTTCTCTCAAAACAATAAAATAAGTATTTAAACAAAAGGAATTTAAAAGTTTATATAAAGAGGTGGCCACATGGAGATTGATAGGAGATGTGAAATGGGCTGACCCCAAACCCATAGTCCGGGGGATATAATATACATCATGGTGACTAGAGTGAATAATACTGTATCATATATTTAAAAATTACAAAGAGAATAGATCTTAAAAGTTCTTGTCACAAGAAGAACAAAATTTTAACTATGTGTGGTGATAGATATTAACTAGACTTAAAGTCATCCCATTTTTCCACATATCAAAACAATGAAGCATAATCATTCTGACCACTCAGCCAATGCCTATTCTGACTTTTATAATAGTAGTTGACCTCCTTACGCTGTGGTGATCACTACATATAAATCACTATGTTCTATACCTGAAACTAATAATATGTTATATGCCAATTGCATCTCAAAACAAATTATTTTCCAAGAAAATAATTTAACATTAACAACCAAGAGATGCAAAAAGTTTTGCTTTCACTAAAATCCTATACATTTTTATTCTGAATTTGTGCCTAAAGTAACATTGATTTATGTTTCACAGGATGAGGTAGGTAAATGAGGACTGATTATATCTAGAGGCCTTAATGTAGATTTAGAGGGAAGGATATAGTTTGTTACAGACACCCCAAAGAGAGATTTAAAATGCTTGATTCATTATTCAGAATTTTATAGCCATGCAGATTCATTCATCATTTGATCATTCATTCCACAATTATTTACTCAATACCTACTACACCCAGGTTCTGTGTGAGGTTCTAAGGATACAAATGATGAACAAAACAGAAATGGTGCAATTTCTCCATATAAATTAGAATTTCTACATATGCATGCTACAATCTTTTGATTTCTGAAAATTATCATATATGCTCAAAACCACTGAAAGGTCTTCTTAAAAAGGACCCATTTTAAAGGTCTTAGCCCATAAATGGCTGTAACTGAGCTCTGAGAGGATTGTATAACCAAATCCATTAAGACTTTTCAAACAGAACATAGGCCATTGATAAACCTGTGACTATGGGAATAGGAAGGGCCTATACTAGTTAACTGGATTGTTTCCTGGTTAAGAAAAGATGAATGACACTCTCTCTCTGTCCTAAGATTTTTCTGGAGGTAAGAACTATAATGGTTATAAATATGCTTTCATTGGAGCCATGTAATTTTATTTCTTCTGCTTTCTAATGTAAGTATCCTCCCCCCCACCACCACACCCCACCCTCCACCCCCCCACCCCCCCACCCCGGCTGCTTTCATTATGAAATCTGCCAGCTGGCTTTAATTAGTGCCAGTTTTTCTGTCCCTTCCCTATAGTGAGGGTCCTTTTTCAGTGTGAGACTGCAGAAATTT
>PVKE010049623.1:0-11210 GCA_004027555.1 Craseonycteris thonglongyai | reverse complement strand
GACCGAGGATCGAATCCCGGCTCCGGCCCAGGCAGGACCCACGTGCTGAACTGGGGAGTTCCCACAGTTCGGTTCTCTAACTGTCTCTGTCTCTGTCTCTCTCTCTATCTGTCAAAAAGTAAAATAGAAATAACTATGCACTGAAGACAAAAAGATAATTTCTCTCTATAAATGTGAAAAAGATAAAAAAAAAAAAAAAGAATCAAAAAAAAAAAATATTTCAAAATGTGGCTGCTGAAGAATTTGAGATGATGTCAGCTTTTTGAGAAGTAGAGCAAAACATTAAAATTTAAGGTTTGAAGGCTAAGAAAGAGCCGGTGGAGGGATTGATAGAAGTGAAAACACAGGGCTTAGTGGAATCAGGAGCACTCAGTGTCACAGATAAGAAAAAAAGAAAGTCTTGGAGAAGGGTGAGTTGTGTGACCTGAAAAAATACTTCCATATTTATTAATATTAACTTCAGGTCAGTTTGAGACTCTGGTAGGAGGGAATGAGGGGCAGAATCCAGCCTGCTAGAGGCTGGGGAAGAAAACGATGAGAGGAAAGTGCGCAGACACATCTTCCCTCATTCAGATTGCCAAAGACATTTCATACAGTATTTATGTTTCTCTTGTCCACAGCAATTGACATTATAGGGTAGCAGAAATCCACAGCCATGCCTCTGGGGCATCAGATCAGGAGTATAATAAAATGTCCTTGGAGTGTATCCACATATTGGTACTCTGCTGAAGCAACCCATGAGTTTTCATGAGTTTCCAAAAGTCAATCAATTAACAAAGACTTAGAACCTAAAATCAGTTCATTATTGTTCAAGGTACTGAAAAACATATTTGAAGTATGAAGTGATCACTGTCCATAATTTTCTAGATGGAAAAATAAGACAACAATGTATATAATAATTTTGAGGATATCAAAAGATGTATGTGACCAGGGCTAAATTGTATGATGATAATCAGTGAGAGCAAACAGTCAAAAACCTATACCAGGTGCTATGCTTCAAAGTATGGGAGAGAATATTCTAGTTTAACATAAGCCTAGTGAGAGTGTAACCCTATGAAAAAGAAGGTAACTGGAGTAAAAATCTTCAAACTTCCATGCATCCTTTACCAACTGATCAGTGTTTACCTGTGAGTTCAATAGCTGTGCTCTCCACAGTCAATGTTGTAATGTGTCCCATTGAGAAAAGGAGGGTGGCAGAACACGGGCTATGTATGTGCCATCCCTTTCCTAGCATCTCCACCTGAATCTGCTGCCAAGATAAACAAGGCAGATAAGCTGTGTATGTGTGCCTTCTCTGGAGTCTAACCTATAGATGTAAGTAGTTCTCTGCTCTTGTCCAGCATGACATCAAAGATTATACAAGACAGCAAAAGTCTGTGCTCAAAGCTATAGGCACAGTCCTATTAAAAATGCCACTCACAGAGCTGATAGTCTATCCTAAGTAGGCCCTGGAGAAACTGATTCTGAATAGCTACAGGTGGTATTACAGTCCACTGAGACTTTCTGTTGAATAAGAATTATTCAACTGTAATCCAGCAGGTTCACCTGATATCTACTTTCTGTCTATTTCTTCATCAGTAATTCTTGAGCACTGAATTCAGCTTGCTTCAAAATACCTATCCCTAAAGAAGCTCAACCACCTACCTTATGGAACCAAGGCTACCATTTCTGTATACCGATTCTCAAGTAGAAGTACAGTGTAAGCAGTTGCTCACATTCCAAGAAACTGTGTAGACTGCAACCCTACAAGTGGGTGGAACATTCAGAGGAAAGTGTGCTGAGGGGCAGGATATGGTCTCTATAGTCTTCCTTGCAGCCTGAGAGGCAAGGAGTAAGGACAACCTTTCAGGGTATTCTCTGTAATCTGCTGTAGCAGCTCATTGCTTAACATGTTAAGTGCCCAGCTATTTTGTCTTGCTTACCGCTTGGCCTGTTATATCAGATTTCACCGAAATGCTGGCGACCGGAGATCTGTTTAGGTTGCAATAAGGCTGAGTGTTTATATATAGAATATACTTACTATGTGAATATTTATTATTTACCGCAATTTGTACAATGTATTATTTTAGAAATGCTTTATATTCAGTCAGTTGTCTGCAATTCTTGCTTCAGTGCAGAAAAAGATTTTTCTTTACCTGTGAACGTGAAAATGTCCACTAAATGGGGAGAAATTGTAGCAAAGGAAAACAAAAAATGAATAACCATTTTAAAATGAAAAGACAAGCGGGACATTTTACCTGTTTAAAATTTATTAATAGAATATAAATTTTTTAAATTTTATATCGTCAGTTAACATACAATACCGCGGCCTGCATGAAAAGTATAGTGTCGGTCACCGGTGACTGACACGGTCCAAACGTAAAGTTCAGTGTCAGTCACCGGTGACTGACATGGTGCTTACCGTATTAAGCTACTGCCCTCATCATCTTGACCTTTATCTGGCACTAGTACAACTATCAGTATAGCAAAGATGGCAGTACAGCAAATATGACAGTTCTAAATCACAGCCAAGAGCAGACGCTCTGGGATCACAGCCCTGAGCACAAGGCTTTGGCTCGTCCTCATCACTCACCTGCTAGGTGACCCCAGGTAAGTTACTTAACATCTCTGTGCCTCAGTTTCTTCATGGGACAAAGTAGTTGAAAATAACAATAGGATCTAATTGGTCCTGAGGTTTGAATGAGCGCTTAGAATAGTGCGGAGCTAACAGTAAACATACAGTAAATATAAGCTATATTTTGTTGTTATTATGTTTTCTTTTTCTTTCCTTTCTTCCTCCCTCCCTATTTATCTTCCTTCCTGTTTTTTCACGTATGTGCATGAGTGTGGTGAGTGTGTGTGTGCACACACACATCAGATATCATTATATTGAAGTCTATGAAAGACCCTCTCTGTGTATTCAAAAAAAAAAAAAAAGTTTAAATCCTAATCTTTGGAAAAGTTTTCCAAGAAAACCCATCAGGGCTTTTGGAAAAGAAATGAAATTCCTGTAATTTAAAGGAAATTCAAATACACATAATAATATTTGGGACTTAAGTGCCAATCATGTTTTCAATTTTGAATTGATTCTGACTTCTGAGGACCTGGGGGTGTGGTAAATGTATTTTGGATGAAGGTTGGATGTGAATATTTGTGGGCCAGAGGGAAGGCTGTGATAGGTAAAATAATCACCTCTCCCATCAACACCCTAAAGATATTTATATCTAAATCCCCCAAGCCTGTGGTATGTTATGGCAAGGAGACATGAAGATAGCAGATGGAATTAAGGCTGCTAATCAGCTGGTTTTACAGTGAGCTAATTTTGGATTATCTAGGTTAGCACAGTGTAATCACATGATCCTTAAATGTGGAAGAGGAAAGCAGGATGTCAAAGGCAGTGATGCAAAATGAGGACTACACTGACCACTGATGGCTTTGAAGATGATGGGGGCCATGGGCCAAGAAATGAAGGCTGCGTCTAGAAACCGGAAAAGGCAAGGAAACATATTCTTCCCTGGAGACTCCGGAAAGGAACAGAGCTCAGCCAACACCTTGATATAAGCCCTATGAGACCCATTTGGATTTCTGACCTCCAGAACTCTAAGATAAATTTGTGCTATTTTAAGCCAATCAGTTCATAGTAATTTGTTAAAGCAGCAAAAGAAAACTTATACAAAGAATCACAAGTCCATATCTTTCAGCTTAGCTCTGTAGAGTTCTATACGGGTATTATGAGACAAATTTCCTGCTGTAAATAAAGTATTACTTCCTTTTGTTTGCCTGCTCCATTTCATACGCTCTTGCTTACACTAATGGGAGGCTAATGCATTTTAAAAAATAGCCCCAAACCTTACTTAGCTACTTCCTTCAATTTTTTCCACAGTAAAACTTAAAGTTTTCTTGTGTTACTTCCCAGTCCAATTCCTGATACTTCTCTTTCATGAAAATGAGAATGTGTAATGACTTTAAAAGCTTAAGAGTGAAAAGAACAAAGAGAGGAGAAGCTATTATCCTGGATAACTTGTTCTGCTTTTGAATAATCACAAGTTAATGACATTTATATGTATCCATACCAGAGATGAATAATATTTTCACACTGGGTGAAGGGAAAGAGAATAAGATGTCTGTGTCACTGTTATAAAGAATGTCCACATGGGACCAATACTGCTTTCCTCATATCACCAGTCAAATAGTATTTGAAAAGTCATTGTGACAGGTATTATTCTCTATTGCATTCTGAGTAACATGAACCAAGCAGAGACTTTTACTATATTGGAATCATTAGGAGGGCACTTAGATGTGTCAAGTAATTATATACTTGAATATCTTTAAATAAAGTAAGAAAAAATGTTATCTCTGAGAAATACTTCCCTTATGTCATAGTTGTAGTGTCCTTTGTATAAAACTAAAACCTGCCCTTATGAATCACAGCTTTGATTCTATGCTTTTGATTCAAATATGTAACATGGCACAAACTGTATTCAAGAATTCACGTACTTGGGAAGCTGGGAAGGCTCGGCGGGTTTTAAGTGCTCGCTTGTAGCCCAGGGACCAAGGGTTGAATCCTGACCCTGGCCCGTGTGGACCAATATGCTGAACTAGGGTGTGCTTCCCATGTGGGAGGCCCCCGGCCCAGTTCCTGCCCTGTGTAGCCCCCCACACACCTGTGTGGAATGAAACCATGTCAAAAACTGATGGCATATAACTATGGAGACTGTTCTGGGCCCTCCCCTTTCTCTCTGTCTCTGTTTCTCTCTGTGTCAAAAACAATAAAATAAATCTTAAAAAAAAAAAAAATTTGCATACTTAATGGTGAAATGCTTTCAAAAGGATCAGTACAAGCCAGTAACACTAAGTGTATGCTGAGAAAATGAGCTCTTAAGCTTTCAAAATTGCTGAGTGTTGATGTTAATTCTCAATTACACTACCAATGACATTCTCCATGGCAATAAATACATATATGCATACATATATACATACATACATACATACACTGCACCTAAATATAATGAATAAATGGAAAGTGAAAACTAGCAAAATGGGCATGGATAATTATACATACTCTGATACGCCTTGAATCTTAAAGTGTGTATATATGTGTGTGTGAGTAGTCATGTAATTAAGAATTTAGGTATGTAATTTGACACATGGTTCTCTATCATACCAGATCATCTAGAAATGTAACTGTCATATCTGGGAATATCAACAAGGTTTGGTCATTTTTATGAACTTACTTATTTAGCATAGGTAAAAGTGAAGATACTGAACTATGCACATTGGTTAGAGAAAAGATACAAATTAGAAGAATTTCCTTTAACCTCTGTCTCAAAGGCTTTTTCTATCCCCCACCCCCCAGGCCTGAAGGAATAAATTAGATTTAAGGTCCCATTAAAATGATTTTACTTCCCTATATAAGTTTCAAATACTCTGAAAAATTCACTCAGATCCTTCTTATAATTAATATCAGACTAATATTCTTGAAATACCACTTTCAATAATATCGTTCCCTTACTTAATATTAAATGGCTTTATTCCTCACTGCATTATTCATTCGAGAAACATTTTTTGAAAAGCGACTGAATGAAAGACAATGCTAGGAAGTGAGCAGGGAAGGGGAGGTGGGGATGTTTAAACAAAAGGAACAGAATATGGTTCAGGTGCTTGTGAAGCTTATGGTCTAGTAGATGACACAAAATGTATAAATACTGCAATAGGTAGAATGTGACAAGTAAATGGAGAACTTTAAGCAGAACTTGGGATCTCAGGTGGATATTGAAGTATAAATGTGAAACTTAAGCTCATAAGAGGCAGGTATCCCAGACAGAAAGAAATATCCAAAAACAAAAAAGCAAAGGGCAATTTGAGGAACATAATTGTTTAATTGGGTTAGATCACAGGAGACCTAAAGGGGATGTGCACAAGTGTGCCAGAGAAAAGCTAGAAGGTGAGGCAGGGCTTGTGCAGAGAGGGCTGGATGACTGCTTTGCAGCACTGTATTCAGTAGATAGTGAAGAGGGAGGAGTTGGAGGCTTTGGAACAGAGGTGATGCCAGATGATGGTCAGATTTTGTGAAGATTAATGTGTATGTAGGATGGTCTGAGAAGATGGACTGTAGAAAGACAAGGACACTGGTTAGAGTTATAAGGATTCCAGCACTGGAAACAAGAGAGAGAGAGAGAGAGAGAGAGAGAGAGAGAGAGAGAGAGAGAGAGAGAGAGAGAGAGAGAGAGAGAGAGAGAGAGAGAGCGAGCGAGCGAGCGAGCGAGCGAGCTAGCTATGGACTTGACAGCTGATGTGATAAGAAATTGAGCAAAACAATCAAAAGTGACACTGAGCCCTTTATGACTAACTGGAGACCAGCTGGCAATGATCACAGATCACCAGTAGAGGTGTGATTTGAGCAGGAGGAAAAATGAGTTCTTTTCTGTACATGTTAAGAGTCAGTGGAATATCCAAATAGAAATGTCCAGAAAATGGTTAGAAATCTGCTTCAGGAGGGAGGTTAGGAGAGACACTGGCTTAGGGAAGTCACCCCTCACTACACAGGAAGTTTTAAAGATATGGGAGTAAAAAGCTCACTCCCCTCCCCCCGCAAAAAAGACCAACTGGATGTTTTCTGAGGAATGGAAAAGCCATAGTCAAAGAGGGGGCAGGAGTTCAGTGGGAAGTGGGAGAAGTGATGTCCAAACAGAAGGGTTTTTAATACTGTATTGGGAAGCCGGGATGGCTCAGTGGATTAAGCGCTCACTTTGCAGCGCTGAGGACCAAGGATCGAATCCTGGCCCCGGCCTGTGTGGACCCATATGCTGAAATGGGGAGTTCCCCAGTTCAGTTCTCCCTCTGTCTCTGTATCTCTCTCTCCATCTCTCTCTCTCTCTGTCAAAAACAATAAAAAAAAACATTTAAAAAAGAATAATACAGTATCAAATTCTAAAAAAATGATTATGGAGTAAGACTAGATTGAGAAATAATAACTAACAATCATTTTGCACATAACATGTATCAAGCATTATGTTAAATACTTTATAGGAAGGGTGTCCAAACTTTTGGCCTCTGGGCCACATTGGAAGAATTATCTTGGGCCACACATAAAATACACTAACACTAATGCTAATGGTAATTGATGAGCCAAAATAAAAAAAATCTCAAAAAAAAAGAATCTCCTAATGTTTTAAGAAAGTTTACCAATCTGTGTTGGGCCACAAGCAGCCTGTAGGCCACAGGTTGTACAAGCTTACTTTATAGGTTTGATCTCATTTATTCCTGACCCCAAACCATGAGGCAGATTTTACTGTCATCATCACTTAACAAATGAGAACACAGACTTCTTTGCCAGTTGCTTGAGATTTTGCTGGTTGCTTGAATTCTAGTTAGCAGAGATTCTACTTATACATACATTTATCCAGCATCTATCAATCCCCATGGGTGCCAGTTAACTGAGAGTCTACTGTAGTGAGGATTTTAAAATTGAAGGAAGCTGTCCAAAGACACCATGCTAGTAGGTATTGGCAGAACAGGGCTGTACCCAGGGCACTTTGCTCCAGTGACCACTCACTCAGTTAACAAATTCTTTGTGCCCACATGTCCCATTGCTGTGGGATGTCTTCGGCATTATGTCCCTCACATTTCTCAGAACCAGCCCTCAGAGCCCAGTTAAGGACCATTATTTCTAGAAAGTCCTTCCCAACTCTCCAAATATCTTTTCTTGATAATGCACACAGCATTTGCTCTTCAAGATGTAGTGACCATTTAGTTTTACATAATGTCCTCCATTATGCACTAATAATTTAAATGCACTGTTCTGTTCTCAACTAAGTAGCTGGCTCCTTCAGACAGATGTTTTACCATGTATATTTCCTCTGTATCCTACAAAGCAATTTGTTGTCAGTGAGAGGCATGATATGTCCAGTGAGGAAATACTTGTTATGAATTAACCCATGTCTCCAGAAACCAGAATTGAGTTGAGGATTAAGTGAGCAGAAATGTTCATGTTGTTTTTTTTTTTGGTTTACTAGGACGATTCTAAGAAAGCAGAACATTTTCAGGCAACTAAAAAGCCTGTGCTGGCCTGAATAGATGATTACCAGGAAGGAAAGACACTGCTCATTGGGTGGGGCTAAGGAGGACTGTTTATAACTACAAGTTCTGAAAATATATTTGGCTTCTCATGCAGTTATCACACCCCTGAGAGATTGTTAACAAATTAAGGCATATAATTTTTCCAGTGGACTAACAATTTAAACTTATTTTAGAAGGCTTTCTTGCCATTTATCCTCTAATTTCTGAATTCTAATTTTTTTCTCTCCTTTATAGGGAGTATTATACAAAAAGTGTCTCTCAAAGAATTACTTTTCTTGGTTAAAAAAAAAAAAAGTCTTATTTCTTTAGAGTAAGATTTCGACAAACACCAAAATGTAAGCCCATTGAATTTCCTGGCTCATATCCATCTGGCAGCATTTCTCAGGCCACAGGTTCAGTGTGACTTCTTGCCATTTCCCACTCAAAGTGCAAAAGAACAGCGCACTGGGCAGAAGCTTGACCATCCTTGGGTTAGGACCTTATTTGTATCCAGAACATCTAACCTGATGACTGCTACAAAGTATGTCCTTCCCCTGCCTTTGAATGCTTGCTTTCAGCTTGTTTTAAATATGCACCACAATGTTATTCCTAAAGTATTTGAGAGAGTGAATGCCAAACCAAATGCATTTAAAACCACCATCATCTGCAATGTAACCTCGGTCTGATAGAAACGATAGCATAGCACATCTAAACATCTAAAAGAGTTTCATTTTGGTGGGGGGAAAAAAACAAGAAGCTCAAAACAATGAAGCCCTTTACAAATGAGCTTTTCTCATATACCATAAGCTTTTCATTAAATTTCTCTGTAAATTAGCACCATCTATGTCTCTGAAATGTTAAACTGAATAACGCTCTTACATACTTGTAAATATAGTTTTACATCATCACCAAGAAAAATCCTAAAGTGCTCCTTTAAGCTCCAGAAATAAAGCTGGTATCACAAACTCTGTTAAGACAAAGGGAGCATTATATTCAGCTTTGACTTTACCTTGTTCATGATACTTTCCATGAATTGAACAAAACATGAACAGTTAAATTTCCCAATCCTGTAAGCAATACTCTGGCATATTTTCCAGTAAAGGTGATAAATCTTTGGAGGTAATGAGCATCCTTTGTGGAACTTAAGTATTAGTTTAATACTTAGAACAACAGCTATAATTCTGAGAATGAGCAAAGATGTTTCTTTATCCTCACTCGATGTGTATGTGTTAACAGTCTTCTCTATGCAATCCGGGACCAACTAACTATAACTCAAACTTCAGATGTTTATGCTTAGAAAAAAAAAGATTCTATTTTGGACTGTATAGCTATCATCAGCATTTAGTTTTAGAAACAGAAACTTTTATAACTCAGAATTTCTAACAGTAAGACAGATTCTCATTTTGATGATGACAGCTGATTTTGGGAAAATGTTTATTTCCATTTTAAAGTCTTCAAAGACACACACATAATAACTTTCCATAGTAACAGTGTTCTATTATAAAGGGGAAGACACTCAGTTTTGGATTCAGTTTGCACAGTTCTCACAAAGGGCTTCCTACTTTCTTTAACAGTTTTGTGAAATGGGATACAGAGCTCCTGTCCCAATAACTAAACCTCCTCCCTTCCCCAGAGTCTTAATTTGAATATTTTTGGGTTCCTTCTTATTTGAGTTGAGAGTGTGCTCCCCTATTCAGCTGGTGACACACTTGCTTGCTTACTTGCTTGATGTGCTCACTGACTGGGTGAATAGGCAGGCACCAGGATTCACACACTGTGTGTCTGCATGAGGGCATTTAGGGGAACGACTACAGGAAGGGTCAATTGGAAAAAGGTTGTGGGGTTTTAAGTTGGTGCTCTACATTCTGACATGCTATCCAGCTACCCTTGTTAGTCGACTGTGACAACTGTGCTGCTTCCACCTTCTTCGCACTCAGAATGCTCTATGTACACAGTTCTGATGGATGAATCTTTTCCCTGTTATTTGTAGTAGGATCCATGTCTACCTATGTAATTCCTGCTACATCAGTTACTCCATCTTGATTTTTGCCAAGTTTCCTCCCTGAGGTTCAGCCACAGATAATAAATCTAGGACGAGGGCTTTGCTATTAACTGATAGATGTTCTGGAGTCACAGTCAATGACTTTGTCTGTAGGCCATGTAACCCTACTTGCCAATTACCAGCAGTGTAACTTTGGCCCAATTCATAAATCAATGGTTTGTCTATATGTAAAATAGGAGTGATAATCACATTACTTACCTAACAGAATATTTTGAGAAGTCCTTGTATTTTGATTAGAACAACACATTGCACATTTAAATGCATAAGAAGGAAATCTATTATTGTTACCATTCTTGCTATCTGGAGTTGGACAGAGATTACTGATGCTGACCATGACACAGAAATTATCACCAGCTAATTATTAATGTCACAATTTTGTTTTCAGTGCTTTCTTCTGTCTAGTTCCTAGAGATCAGTCTATTTATTTCATTCTCCACTGCCCAACTTTGACCACCATCTCCCTGCCCCAGGTTCTGTGACCTGCTAGTCTGAGCCCTCCTAAGGCAGAAGTCATGACCAGTTCAGTCACCCCTCTGTACATTTCTTCAGGTCTGTGTCTCTGTCCATAACATATTTCTTTTCATAATGAGAGTTCTAAAAATATTATCACAATAGGACATTCCTTGAATATGCTTTAAAAACACACTAATCTCTTATGATACTATATCAGAAGTAAATAACTTGAGGTTATTTCACCAGCTGTACTAAAGCCCAGTTGAAACTGAGTGTCTTCATACGTTTAGTGGGAGAATAAATTGGTTCAGATAAGGGGTGGCTAGGGGAGAAAGAGAGGAAAGGGATTAATTATGTATAATACTTATCTCTTTTCAACATCTCTACAGGCGAGGTGTCACCAGAGGCTTGAGGAGTTTTGCTAATTTCTTCAAGGTCAATAGCATGAAGCCCAAGCTCATCTAAGACAGGTTGTTACAAGTATAGTCAAGCCCTTGCAGGTAGAAAGGGAGCTATAAATGAGGACAGTCCTCCACAGATATCTAAATACCAGAATTATCACTGTTAATGTGTGTATATGCCATTTGTCTTCTGATCATTTCCCCTATTACTTAGTACCGTATTTTCTGGCGTATAAGACGACCGGGCGTATAAGACG
>PVKE010049622.1:0-11211 GCA_004027555.1 Craseonycteris thonglongyai | reverse complement strand
AACAGTATCTGGTCCTTAATAAGTTCTAGTAAATGTTTGCTTTTATAGTTATTTCCTTGCTCACTGTTCCTTGATAGTATCTAGTTGGAGTTCAGCAAGACCAGGGTACAAAACTCCCTCTAAGCATAAGTTCTTATTACACTCGCATTAGCCTTACTAAATTTTGTGGGTATGACTTTTCCATAGGTTTACTCAATCAGAATTTATTTACAAATTTTAGACTCTGCAAAGCTTGCATTTTACTCAAGAAATATGTTGAGGTTCTCTCCCTTATAATCAGCACCAATTAAATGATGGTCCTTGAAAACAGATGCATAAACAGGATCCTAATGCATAAATTGGTAACAGTCCACCCATTCCAGAGCCATATGGGCTTTCGCTGCAATCTACGTCTTGGAAAGTGATTCATAATTAAACCATTTTACTTGCCTAGAACATATTTCAACTTGTGTTGACTTGAGTCACAATATTTGGAGAGCACCACTTAGAAAAACAAATAGTGCTGTAGGCAAGGAAGCTAAGCCTACCCTGCATTAAAAACAGCAGAGGAGAGGACAATTAATCAAAGGGTGTGGTCAGTTATGTATACTTAGTATGCATGCCCTTAAAGGTACCTAAATCCTCATTTCCTTAATTATCGTGACAATTAGGCCAGTTTATGGATTTAGGCTCACTAAGGTGGATACCGGTGTCAAAAGCAGTTTTCTGAGGGCGGATTTACACTCTCATCTTGGCAGAATCAACTATTTGCTTTGTGATCATGGAAACATTTGAATAGAAACATTAATTTTCCATCCATTAACTTTAGTGGATATGAACACCTAGGTGGGGGCAATGTGTGAAGCTGCTTAACAACCTTTTGGCTGTGAGGAAGGTAAAAATGTTTTGAAAACATTCTTCTTTGCAGAGAAAAAAAAACAGAAAAGGAAAAGCAGGGAATATTCTGTCTTTTAAAAGTTTCTATAAATGCTCCTACCCCCTCAAAACACAACATTTTTCTGTAGTCATGACCTGTTTGGTTTATTCACTACCTAGGTATAAATTAACCTGATAGTCCAAATACTGACTAGCACGACTGCTTTTTTTAATTAGCTATTGTTATTCTCTGTAAGCCAAATACATCATGTTAATAATGACTGAGCAAAGGAGAAAATTGTGGGTTGAGAAGACAGAAAGAAAATAAGTGGATGAAATAATAAAAGTGATTTTATTTTTGCACAGCAACGTTTAGAGTATCTAAAGCTAAGTCCAAAACAGTAGGGTCTTGGACCTGAATTTGTATAAATTGGAAAAGAAGTTATGGTGGAGAAAATGAGGTGGTAAAGGAAGGTCAGATGATCTCTGTGTTCTGGGATGGGATTGACCAAAGAAGGAATAAAGCTGCATAGCACTGAGTATGTGTTCATTCCCCCAACAAATAAATAGAGCATCATCAAACAGCTAGTGCACACTAAGCCCCATGCCGGATCTGAAGGGTACTTAGCTGAGGAAGACAGATGTGGCCCCTAGTCTCCTACAGCTTACAGTTTAGTGGAGAACATGAAAATTAAATAACTCGCAATAAAATAACAACAATTATGACAAGGGCTACACAGAAAAGAAGAAACTGTATGAGAACTCAGGGTAGCATGCCTTAGCATGGAGATTGGGATTGATTCTCTAAGGAAGGGACTATCATTTGAAGTCAAGGGGTTCTTAAGTGTGATTGCATATGTGGGGGTTGGGGATCCAGGCAAAGACACTGAGGCAAAAAGGAGCTTCACACATGGAAAATCCAAGAGGTTAAAGAAAGAAAGTAAAGAGAAGAAAGTGGGATGAGAAGAGGTCTGAGAAGGAGGTAGGCCCAAGAATGATAGGCCCTGTAGGTGGGTCAGGATAAGAATTTGGAATTTGGAGACTTTGAGGGCATACGGTAGAAGCAGGAGAGAGGCACACTCATATTCTCTGCTTGCAGTGCCAACAATCGACCTGAGGGAGCACTAGCTGGAATGAGAAAGGTGGTTACGAGGAGGCTGCTGCTTGGCTCAGGAGAGAGACGGCAAGAGGGATGGAGGCAAGGAGAAGGTTGGGGACGATACGAAGAAGAATTTGGGACCTAGTGCTAGAGAAGGGGAGGAAAAGCCCCCATCTCCACCTTGCCCCATTTCCCCAAAACAGAAGTTGGTTTAGTTTTCCTTTGGAAGCTGAACCTATTGAAGACTTTTACCCAAGCCTTTTCCTTCCACACAACGTCTCTTGCGTGCCTGCCACCACAACATACCAGGAGGCAGATGCTCAACACACTGAATCATAACTCATTTTCAGTTTTCTTATGCTTCTCTTAGGTTGTATAAAGTTAAAAGTCAACTTCATAGTATCAGGAATGGTCAGAAAATGCAAAGCCCTAGTTAACAGAGAAATGTGAAGTGTGCCATATGATGCCTACTGATTTTTCACAGACGTGGCATACAACGTGTAGGAGAAAGTGAAGTAGGAAAGAGCAGAGGGAGGTGCAGACGGGCTTTGTCTGCAGCCAGGCCATGCTGCTGGATGTGAGACCTTGGACAAGTCACCAGGCTTCCAGGTCACGAGAGAAGTTGAGAGCGTGGAACTGTGGAGTCAAAGGAGAGGGGGCTTTGCTTGTTTCCTTGTTGGTTTTGTTGGTTTGTTGCTTTTTGTTTTGTATTCTACATGTAAGTGAAATCACATTGTTCTTGTCCTTTTTCCATCTGATTTATTTCACTTAGCATGATACTCTCAAGATCCATCCATGTTGTCGCAAATGGTAATATTTCATCTTTTTAATGGCTGAGTAGTATTCCATTGTGGAAAGGGGAAATGAAGAGAGGATGAAGAGGGTAAAGGGAGTCAAATGAATGGTGACAGGTGGTGAGCACACAAAAGATGTCATACTCTAAAGCTGTACATCTGAAATTCATTCAATGTTATTAACCAATGTTATCGCATTAAATGTAACTCTAAAAAAATGATTGTGGGCATGAAATCTTGTTCTAATTTTGTAAGGTTGTGAGCCTGTTCCCTAACTGCTTTGAGACTGAGGAGTCTCATCTGTGAAATGAAGATGGAATGCCCACATCACACAACCATTACATGAAATCAGACACGTGAAGTGCTGAGCACTTAACGAGTATTTCTCTGTGAGTTTTGTTTCCTCGTCTGTCTGCCGAAGACTTCTACTTCATGTTGTTGTGAGGGTTCCAAAAATGAGTGCATATGAAATGCTTTGTAATTTTTTAAAAAATTCTGAGTGATCCATCCTTCTTGGTATTGTTATGCTATTATTTTATAAATACTGGAGCTGAGCCTCACCGCTTTTTTCCCAGCAAATAATCGATTCTGTGATTCTTTTTAGTCTATTGCTATAGAACAGCTGTACTGCAGGCGTGGCTACAAAAGGTCTATGGAATTGAGTTACACCCAGAGCATATCATGAAATCTATTGTCGCAAGATAAATCCAGGTTATCAGCATGTTGATTTGTACCCTTTTCTTTTCATTTTGATATGAAAGCAGAATGGAGACCAGGCAGATGCATTCTTACCAGATAATAACGGATCTGGGTTATAGAATGGCAGGTGAACTAGCTTTTACTCTATTGTACATGTGCAATTACTATCGTCTATAAAATATCTCTACTTAATATGTACCTCTAGATATGGAGAAGTCTAATTTATCATTCTGTCTACTCAAAGACTGGCTGAAGGGTCTTTCCTGACAATTAGGCAGAGTTGGGGGTCGCTGTGTGGACAGATGTGAAAGGCATTGACCGTGTTCCCCAATTATCCCTCCCACAGCTCTACAGTGCCTGGAATTTAATCATTAAAATGAGTTCCTTTGGGCCGTGACAGGGTTTCAGTGACAGAAGTAATAAAATGCAAGAGCTGAAAGTAGCTTAGATATCATTTGATCCAACTTCTTTATTTTATGGGTGACAAAATTGAGGCCTGAAAGGAAGGTCTTTGCTTCCCTCCAAGGTCAAATGCTAACTTCATGTCCCCGCCTCATGTAAACATCCCATCTCTTGGCATCCTGACTGGCGAGATTCTTCCTGACCAAACAACTTTCCTGATGCTCAGGGGCCCCAGGAAGCTGAGAGAAGCTCCCGCCTGTGTTCATTCTTGGGAAAGTTGGGACTTCAGCTTATTCTCTGACTATTTTTGGTGCCCCAACTGTCCTCAGGATGCAGCAGAGCTGCTGAGGTTATATGTTTCTTTAAGAGAGAGAGAGGCCAACTTGCTGAAACATTAAAAATTACAAATATAACAGCTTTTACAAAGGAGATCTGGCAGAAAATTCATTCCCCTGTAGAGGAAATGGGATTAAACAGGTGAGGAGGCAAAGGCATGAATCAGCAGGGATCATTTTGAAACTGAGAAGTGGACAGGTGGTTTGTGCTCTGCAGAATGAGATGCTGTCCTGCCTACGCATCTAAGATGAAGTGGAGAATACAGAAAACCTGTCAGTAACTGGGGCTTGGGGAGGTGCCGAGGGAGCTATATACCAAGTAGTTACAGCTAAAATGTGCTGAGAACGCGGTATACAGAACCTTTAATTGTGGCAGCAACTCTTTCATTTCCACATCCTTATTATTCCCATTTCGCAGATGAGAAGACTAAAGCCCAGAAACTTGTGCAAAGTCACAAAGCTAATGGATGCCAGAGGAGGATTTCAAACTGGGTCAGTCTGATTTCCAAAGCACCAATAATGTGGACAGCTTCCAAATCAATAGTCACACAGCCTCTGGTCTTTCAACCCTCAGGCCTACTTTCACAAACCATTCATTCCATTCTTAGTGAAGCCTCAGAAATTCTGTGTCTGTCTCTTCATCTTGTAAATGGATGTTGTGAAGATAAGAATGAGTGTGAAAACATTTATAGGGAGGTGGAGGATGATGTAAATGAAACCTTTAATTGTCATTGTTATCACTGTGCAATACCTGTGGACACAGCTCACTAAGGAAAAGACTAACAGAGGAAACTTGTGTCCATATATACATTAAGAGGATAAACTGGAAAATCCTTTGAAAGGCTTTCTATAATGGTCCTTAAGTAATATGAGTAATGGCTCTTTGAGGAAGAGAAGTTGCATGTAGGTATTATTAAATAAATTTTAAAAACATTTAACTCATAGCAAAAAATATCCAATTTATAAGTGAGATTTACCTGCGTTCAGGGAAGAAAATGGTACTTTCCTTGGTTCTATAGCCTGACCAGCAGGCCGCGAAGGAGCAGGGCACGCCAGAAAGAGCCCGGGGCTCCAGAGCATCCTGGCTGTGCTCCCAACCAGCTGTCCTCCCAACCAGCTGTGCTCCCAACCAGCTGTGTGACTTGGAGCCAATCCAATCCCTCTGCCTCTCTGAACCTGAGTCCTGTGGTCTTTCATTGGGCTAAGTGCTTGCACAGAACTGTGCAAGCCAGTTCTATCCAGCGCTGATCCCTACTTAGCCTGAAACAAACAAATCTGTTTTGTCACCATTGCAAAAGAGGCGCCCACCAAGCTCTGAAGGGGTCCCTGACATAAAGGAGACAGTTGGTTGTGCAGTTGGCTGATGCAGAGGGATCGTAAAGCCCCAGAAGGCAGCCACTGACTTGCAAAAGTGTCCTGTCCACGGTCACTTCTCAGTAAGACTATAAACGAACCTCAGTTCTTATTCCTTGTTATGTTCGTTCTTCCCCAAGAATTGAAAGAAAAAACCAAGGAGCAGCGTTTCCAGGGGCACATTGTTAGGCAAGGAAGGAAAGCATCCCTCCCCTGCTCCAACCTGCAGAGAGCTTCGCTGTCTTCCCAGCGGGTACCAGAGTGGGCTCTGCCCCGCTCTGCCCCCTGCTTGCGTGTTGTGTGTTTTCCCTCTCACTGTCCTTTACAGTACACTCCTCTCTTCCGGCTTCCCTCTGTCTCTCTCCTGTTTTCTCCCTCCTTCTGCTAGCTCTCTCCCTCCCACGGCTTTCTCCCTGAACTTTGCATCTCTCTTGTCTTTTTTATGTCCCATATTTCAGTCCCTTCATTCTCAATTTGCCCTTGTCTTCTTTCCTCCTCTCCAGCCCCGAAATGTAATTGCTGCTATCCTGTTATACTGCTGCATTTTTTAAAGTGACACTTAACCTAAGACACTTATCATTGATGGCAATCAGTGAGTCAATGCAGCAACTGGTTAGAAAGCATTTCCTTTATTGATATTTTAAGCAGCACCCTTTGTACTTGTTCCTGGAGGCGTTTCCATTCCCTGGGTTTTCACAATGCTGCAGGCTTTTCATGTGCATTTCCCTACAAGCCTCTTCTCTCACTCTCAGAGTGTATGCATCACACTTGGTGAGTGCAGACACTCCATACAATAGGGCCACATTGAGTCTCTTAAGGCAGGAGGCCAGTCCAGGTGGTCTCCAATCAGGAAGTAGTAACCTCGTCTACAATTTCTACTTTAATGGAGGGAAATGGCATGCAGACACGTGCATGAATTTGCTATGTCCTTTCTGGAAATTCAGGTCGGGGGCATCGTGTCTCCAGAATTTTCCAGAAGAATAGGAAAGTGATGATCCAAACAACTTATATGACAGCTTCTATTTATTGATATGTTCGGGGTTAGAGATTGATAACTAAGCCTCATACAAATGATGTATTTAACCCTCACAATTGTCCCATGAATATCATATGGAATTCCCATTTTACAAATGAGAAAACTAACACCTGGGGAGGTTAGAAACTTGCCTGTGGTCACAGGGTCGGGGAATGAGAGAACACAGGTGTGTTTAAGTGAGTCTAATGGCCCTCCCTGAGAATCCCATACCCAAGGGTCTATACAGGAACTCTTCTCTCATGTGGAGCCACTTAGTCTGCCCAGGATTTTATTTTTTCATGGGCAACATGGAGCCAAGAGAGCAGATCTTACCCCACAACAACACTGCATGTTAGCTGTTAACACATGGCCTGGAAGGACCAGAAGTTCCTTCCGTCGGCCACAGAAAACCTACAGAGGGAGTCAGCTGACCAAGCCAACAACTGAAGAACTCCGGGAACTTGCACAACCCAACAAAGTCAGTGGGGACTGACATTTTTCTCTCTTTGAGCCCATGTGCATGTATGTGTGCGTGTATATGTGTGTGTGAGAGACAGAGAGAAAGCATCTGGCATCCCGACTTTTCATTTCAAAAATGACCATGGTTGTCAGATGGGAGGGGGTTGGGGATGGTGGAAAGGGATTAAGACGTACAAGTTGCCAGTTACAAAACTAGTCATGGGGATGCCAAGTACGGCACAGGGAATACAGTCAATGATTTTGTAATAACTGTGTGGTGTCAGGTGGGTACTAGACTTAGGTGATCACTTCGTAAATTATAGAAATGTCTAATCACTGTGCTGTACACCTGAAACATATAATATTGTGTGTCAATTGTACGTGAAAATGAAATTTTTTTAAGAAACAACTGTCATTTACTGAATAATATGGACTAAGAACCCTACTAGGGTTTTTCAAAAATTCACTCTCACGTTTTATCACTAGGATGACCCCACAAAGGAAGCATCACCTCCTTATTGTACAAACAATGACACTGAGGCTTAGAGAGGGGAGGGGGCTCTCCCTTGGCCACAGAGATGACCACGGGTCCCAGGGGAGCCAGTCCTGCCCCTCTTCTTCCTCCCCGCCCCCAAGGCCTCCAACAGGGTAGCTCTGCCTGGGCTTGGGAGACCACCCTTGTTACCCTTTGTGTTCTTGCCCCATCTAGCATCTTGGGATTCAGAGAGGTTAACTGAGTTGCAAGCAGCAAGCCTGGGCCAGTTTCCCCCACATACGCAATCCTATTTTGATGTTCAGGAACTGAAGAGAAAGCAGGGAGAGAGTGAAAACAAGCCCAGGTCATTTCTAATTTATCATCTTTGTCTGAGAGTTTTCACTTAACATAGCATTTCCCCCGCCCCTCTTTTCTGCACCTAAGATTGCAAACGAAGATCAAGGAACAGGAGAAGATCTATTAAAAACAAGACCCTTGCTTCTTTATGGTAATTAAAAGCAATAAATATTCTCGCCCGCGATGCTAAAAAATCTCAACTAGCCAGGGAGTCAATACTGTTTCCCTGATTAGGATGGTAATAAATCTTTATTTCTTTTGAGTCAAACTAAGGAAGGGGTTTTATTCATGAATTCTGTGACCTGAGACTGCGACATTTTCTAAACAAACACACCTGGAATGAAGAGTTTCTCCACCAAGTGTGTTCTTGGGCCCTCTTCCAACCTGCTCCCAGCAAAGCTTCTGTCCTTACAGGTCTTCTTCTTATGGCAGCAGCGTGAGTACATTTGTACTCTCCTTCTCTTGTACCCCAACAGCAAACAGGCGTCCCTCTGGCTCTCTGCCCTCCCCATGGTGGGAAACACAAGGGTCCCGCTCTGGACCTCTCATCCTGGCCATTGCTTTCTTCTTTGAAATCCAGTGCAATGTCGTGATGATCTTCTTTTCGAAAATGAGTATTTGGCTAAGTTCGGAGCTGGTATGGGGTTTGTGCTGATCTGTGATCAACACGGTGCATTCAAGGGGTGGCTTGCCTCCACCCCTTGCAAATGGGGATGCAGAGTCAGATTTCCAGGCAAACCCAGAGGGAGACAGGGCTCCTGTACTGCGCCCCACCTTCTTGGGGCTGGTTCGAGGGAAGCTGTGCGACCTTTGGGGAAGCATGTCACTCTCTGGGCCTCAGTTTTCTAATGTCTACAAATGAGTGGATTCCCTGAGCTCCACGATCCCTTTTCAGGGCTCCCCCACCCCTGCGCCCTCTGTATCAGTGCCTGCTTGGCCATCGGTCCTGGGGAGAGAGCAGAGAGAGGGCAAACGTGGCAGCTCCTTGCAAGTAGAGCCACTGGGATAAAGCCACTGCCCTCCTTTTAGTGGGAAGAGAGGTTCTGCCTCTGCTCCCTTAGAACCGATTTTATACACAAAGCTTAGGCAAAGTTCAAGGTGCCTCAAAAACACCACTCTTGTTGGAGTGATGTGGGGGTGACTTGAGCATTTAGCCAACACAGCACAATGTACATCAGGCTAGCCTTAGAGATAAACATGTGAAGATTCATAAGACACACAAAAACTGCAACACTCTAAAAGGTTTCTGGTCCAATTTACTCCTATGCAACAATACGCATTTTATTTTCTATGGGGGAAAAAACACCTCAGAGAATAGGTTTGCTGAATAAGATAGACTCTTTTCATGCTTATTTATTGAGTCACAGGTAAGCTGTGAGATGCTTTGTGCTAAAGAAGGCTCAGAGTAAATAGTGAGGAATGTCAAGAGTAAGTGCATGCATATCTGTGAATAACAGTAAAGAAGAACTGCTAGCTAAAATGAAGACTATGTAGCAAACCTCATTGCTTGGATGTCACTATATTCCCAATTCATTATCCCATGCCACACTTGTAAATTGGCACCACTTTGCATTATTTTTCTTTAGGAAACCTCGGCTGGGTGAGCAGGGGAAGGAAGTGCATCGAACACGGCTCTCGGGAACATCAGCAGGCCCCCCAAAGGAGAGAAGGCCAGGTTGGGGCTCAGCAGCAGTGCAAAGCCCCTGGTCTGGGTCAAAGAATTCAGGGTCAGGGGCTGACATTGACAGTAGGTCATGGGGCTTGTGGGTAATGACGGAACTCGGCAACTATAAGTGAATCTTGGCTACAGGTCTGACTGCCCAGAGGAAAATCTCTGGGCTTCTGTTTAGGAAAGAGGGGCAAGAAGAAAGTGATGGATGCAACAGATAAAAGAAGTAAGCGCGATAGCACAAGCCTACCTCATCCTGCTTTTGGTTCTGAAATTCCATCCTGATGGGAAGGGCCCCTAAATCATCTTTTGGCCTCAATTCCAATGAGAATGTGCCTTGTTCTAAAGTACGTTTGTCTAACTCGCGGCCCGTGGACTGCATGTGGCCTAGGACAGCTTTGACTGTGGCCCAACACAAATTCGTAAACTTTCTTAAAATATTAGGATTATTTTTGCAACTTTTTTTTTTAGCTCATCGGCTATCATTAGTGTTAGTGTACATTACAAGTGGCCCAAGACAATTCTTCTTCTTCCAATGTGGCCCAGGGAAGCCAAAAGGTTGGATACTTCTATTCTAAAGGGTCAAGAAAGGCAAGAAAGGGATATATATATATATATATATATATATATATATATATATATATATATATATATATATATATATATATGGCATATGATTATATACAGAAAAATGTTCACAAAATCCAATATCCATTCAATATAAAAGCTCTCAGAAAACTAAGACTAGAGGGCAATGCCATCCACTTGATCAAGAACATCTACAAAAATGTACAGCTGATGTTGTACTTAATGGTGAAACACTGAATGCTTTCCCCTTAAGACTAGAACAGGGAAATGTCTACTATCACCATCCTTATTCAAAATAGTACTGAAAGTTCTAACCAGTGCTATGAGACAAGAAAAAAAAAATCAAAGGCATACAAATTGGAAAGGAATCGAGAAAACAAACTGTCCCCATTTGCAAATGGCATGATGGTCTACAGAGAAAATCTCAAGGAACCAACAAAACCCTAGGAAAAAATTAATTCAGTACAATTCAAGGAGATAAGATCAAAACACAAAATCATTCCCATTTCTATATATTAATAATGAACTTGTGGAAACAGAAATAAAAAAAAAACAAAAAAACTATTTACAATTGCTTCGAAGGCAATTAAATGTTAATAATTAGGCATAAATCTAATTAAAAAGGTATATATGATCTGTATACTGAAAATTATAAAATACTGCAGAAAGAAGTCTGGACCTAAATGAAAGGAGAGGCATACTGCTTTGTGAAACACCCACTGAGGAGGATTAAATCACAAGCTATACACTGGGGACAAAAGTATTGCAAGCCACATATCCAACAAAGGACTTGTATCTAAAATACACAAGGAACTCTCAAAATACAATGGTTTCAACAATATAAAACAACCCAATTAGAAAGAAACATGAATAATGTAAACCAGATGTGTAAAAATAAAATCTCACATACATGAAAAAATAAATAAATAAATGAAAGAAGGCAAAAGACATAAGCAGATATTTCACATAAGAGTGCAAAAAACACACAAAAAAATGTTCATCATCACCTATTAAGAAAATGAAAATTAAAACCACAACAAGCTATCCCTACATACTTAACCAGAATGGCTAAAATAAAAATACTGATAACACCAAATGCTGACAAAGATAT
>PVKE010049621.1:0-11214 GCA_004027555.1 Craseonycteris thonglongyai | reverse complement strand
GAGTACCTTCTCCATACCAACCGTTGTTCTACACATTAGGGAAAGAATTGTGAAAAAAGCAAAAACAATCATTTAATCACTCATAGAGCTTATTCTTCACTGGCAGGGGTGGGGCTGGATACAGGCAAACAAACAAACAAAAACACATTAATCAAATGAGGTGATTTCAAAAATGGGATCAGTGCTATAAAGAAAAGAACAAAATAACAGCATAGTTAGAGAACTAATGCAGGAGTTTGCAGGGTCAGGGGCTGGGGGTGATCTGTTTAACTATGATGGCCCAGGAAGAACTTATATTTTAGCTGAAATCTCAAAAATGAAAAGTGAGGGTCAGGGTAGAGAGCCTTTAAGCAGAGAGAACAGCAGGGCAAAGGTTTAAGGAACACCAGACAAAGGAGGATGAAGGACCGTGGGAAGGAAGTATTTCAGGTGAAACAGGCTTCATGAGCATGACAATAAAATAATGCACTTGAAAAAAGGTTGAGGCTATGATGATGGACTATGATACAAAAAAAAGAAACTCTAAAAGAAAAAATTTTAAATGTAAGAAGGTAATATAATTAAACTATCTCTGCAGTAAATATTTACCTAGTAACAATAATTGAATGTTGCTGATTTAAATAAAAATGTCACTACCTGGATGATGGTGTGTGCAGGAACACATCCTGGTGTGGGAGAGGGTGCATGTGTCAGTGATTCACTGAAGACATGCTTCTTGGGAGAAATCCCCAGGGGGAAGTGGGAAGCAGGACAGGGAAGGATGTGGTTTCAGACCAAGGCCCCACTGAGTGTGGCTTCAGTCTGATCCAGGAAAAGAAGCTGGGCTTTCATACTCCCTGCTTATGGCCACCTGGGGGGATATGAACTTCCAGGCACTTCTGGACTCCCTGGGGGGCAAGGAGGCTAAGCTGCCCCACTGGCCAGAGTCCAGTGGGGAGGGTGGGCAGTGTGACTGGCAGAACAAAAAGCACACAGAAGCTTCTAGGGAGTGGCATTAGAATAGGGAGGGACTGGGAAAGGGAAAACAAGTAAATGTGACCCTATTTTGTCACCATAACAACATAGCATTTGTTAAGTGCCTCATAATTGCCAGACTCTGTTCAGGCTGGCTCCTGTATGTAACTATTTAGTCCTGAAAATAACTCAAACCCCTTTCCCTTAACTCTTAAATTCTGTGCCCCAACAAGTAATGCTGAGCTGTCTTATTTGGAAAAATGCTAAGGATTTGTCATATGTTCTTGAGAGTCTCACGACATTCTCAGAAACAGTCTACATTCATTTAAGTTGAGTTTTCTGAATGTTGTATGTAATCAAGCTTAGTTTTAAAAATTATGGCCCCCCACCCACCTGTGTGGAACAAAACCATGTCGAAAGCTGACGACGTACAACTATGGAGACTGCTCTGGGCCCTCCCCCTTCTCTCTGTCTCTCTGTTTCTCTCTCTCTCTGTCAAAAACAGTAAAATAAATCTTAAAAAAAAATTAATAGTGAAAGTCATATACTATTAATAACAATGGTTTCACTGGGTAGCTCAATAAATTCCAAAGACAATTAAAATATAGGACTTATAAAAATTGTTTTCAATGACAGTATTACTAATATAAAAGCATTGCATTTGAAGAGGTCCCCCTTTAAGGAGACTGCACTCACTTAGCATGTTTATTGTGAAGGAAAAAAAAAACAAAACACCCTTCACTCATGGTTATGCCTCAGTGGTATTACTTTAATTAAAGATGGAGGTAGAACGCAGGTGCAGATGAGTTGCACAGCCTGGAATGTTCTCCCACATTGATCTAGCATGAGCAATGATTTAGAAAAGAAAAAAAGCAGTCACCAATTACCCTGACCTCTTTTTATCAATGTTTTGTTGCTACCTAGTTAAAAAAAAACATGAGGAGAGAAACAGGATCATAAAGACTTTTTTCATTCTTACCTGGCCTTTATAATTATAGCTTCAATAAAAGATGGAAAAGTGGGAAAGCAACATATTTTACCTCAAATGGCCTCAATGCACTATATGGTGCTTGTAAATGACATGGGGAAATCTTTTAACTCAGGAAATAACTGATTTTTGGCAAGAGAAAATGGTGCAATAGCAAAGGTATGGGTCAAATTAAATCATAATCTTGGAATTAAAACCTCCATGCTCAATTTGCAAATCTTTTGCTTTGTCCCAATGTGCTTTGCAAGTTTCAGGAATAATTGATTATGGCTTCAAGGTAAAGTTTGGCTAAAGCCAAGTTAAATATGTTCCAATACCAGCCTGGACCTGGTCAAGGTTAAAAAATTGGACTCATAAAAACCTTCAGGGCTCCAGAACCTCTATTTAATTCCAAGCACAATATTCATTCAGCTTACTCTCACTGAATATACTATTTTTAATAACAATTATTGGTAATACTTTACTGAAAGCAAAAAGGAATCTAGTGACATTAATATATTCAAATACATTTTCATTTCATCTTTATTTCCTTTTTATTGTTATTTTTATTGTTTGATAGAAGGTGAGAGAGAGAGAGAGAGAGAGAGAGAGAGAGAGAGAGAGAGAGAGAGAAGGGAAGAGGGCCAAGAGCAGTCTCCATAGTTGTCATCATTAGCTGTGATGTGGTTTCATTCCACACAGGTGGGTGTGGGGCCGTGTAGGGCAGGAACTGAACCAGGCACCTCCCACGTGGGAGGTGAGAACCTTCACTGCCAAGCCATCCTAGTGGTTACCAGTTGCACCACAGTTCAGCCTATGGGTTTGCATGGGCCAGGGCTGGGAATCAAACCCCAGAATTCATGATTGCAAAGCAAGTGCTCAACCACTGAGCTATCTTGGCATTTCTCAACTTTATTTTACAATACTCTATTTACGGTTTTTGTTTTTTTTAATATGTGTTATTTTCAAAGAACCTACCAATACAATTTCACACATATATTCTCTATGAATTATGCTGAGCAGCCAAGTCACTGTGCTGAATCAACTCAGCCATCCTGAGCATAAAGCTCTGGCCTTTCCCATGGGAACCCGGAGAAGGTTTCCTTTCTAGAAAAGCTCACAAACTTACCAAGAGAGTCCAGAAATGGTATGATGGCTCATGACATGTATTAACTTGACTGGACTAAGGGATGGCCAGATAGATAACTGGTAAAAAAAACAAACAACAAACACTGGGTGGGTGTCTCTATGTGGGTATCTTGGAAAGAGACTGGCATTTGAATCAGTAGACTGAATAAAGATGTCCGTCACCAACTTATGTGGGCCTCATCCAATCCTTTGAGGGCCTGCATAGAACAAAAAGGCAGAGGGAGGAAGAATTTGTTCTCTCTGCTAGAGCTAAGATATCCATTTTCTCCTGCTTTTGGACATCATTGGCACCCTCGGTTGTAGACCTTTGGCATTGGACTGGGATCAGACAATCCCCAACTCTCACCCACCATTTTCAGGCCTTTGACCTTGAACTTTACACCGTCAGCTTTCCTGGTTCTCCAGCTGGAAGATGGCAAATCATGGGACTTCTCAGCCTTCATAATTGCATGAAAACTAACTCCTATAATAAATCATATATGAGGGCTGTCTGGAAAGTATCCAACCATGTAATATTAAAAATGGAGGCATTTATGGCTGGATTTTTTCCCAGACAGCCCTCATATATGTGTGTATATGCATATGTATAGGGCTGTCCGGAAAATATTCCAGCCACAAATGCTTCTATTTTTTATATTATATGGCTGAATACTTTCCAGACAATAGGTAGATAGATGACAGATGATAGATTAGATATAGATAGATAAATAGATAGATTGATAGATAGATAATAAAGAAAGAAAGAAGGAAGGAAGGAAGGAAGGAAGGGGAAAGAAAGAAAGATAGATCTCTTACTGGTTCGATGTCCATGAAGAATATTGACTAATATTCTTCAGTTCATGTTCATGTTCTAACCATGTAAAGAGAAGACCTACCTTTCAAGAGCCACAAGTCCATAGCGGGGAGGGAGATCCTAAATGTCTGGCAAAGTAAAGCAGATGTTTCTTTACAGTGATGAACTATCAAAGCAAGATGCCTCAGAGGTAGGGTAAAGGTTTAAAATATCCACATTACTTCAGTGATTAAAAATAAATCTAGTAATCAGCAAAGTAAGATCAGAAAAATTCTTAATTTGTCCCACACAACGAGCTTCCTTGACACATACCAGGACACTGATAGAGTGGTGACCAAACCTCAAAAAGGCCTCCAGCCCCAGCAATCCTCCAACCAGCAGAGCAAGTCTAATATCCCATGATGACGATCTACTTTTTCATGTGGCCCTGCTGAGGTTACATCAAAATCACTCTCCTCAAACTTTCCAGAATCTACCCCCTACCCATATTCACTCACTCTCAAGTGATGACCTCTTTTTTTTTATTCCACTATAAAAGAAGGTCATGAAGGAAAACCACTACCTCCTATGCCCCGAACCAAAAATATGACCCTGCTGGAATAGTTTCTCTCTCCTTTGCCTTCTCTGTAATAATATCAGAACTGTCCTAATTGAAGGCCATTTCCTCCACCTGAGATCTAGAAAGCATTATCTTTCTTCAAAACTCAGCTTCTTCATTCATCTCTTCTCTGCACCCTACCTTATCAGTTGTGTTGGGCCAATACCACTGAATACAAACATACGCTAATATTTCTCACTAAAAACAAAGTAAAACCAAAACACTCTCAACCCTCACATCTTCTGCCAAAGGCAGCACAATAGCTTTGATCACTTCAAAACTGAACAGTTGTCCCGACTAGCTTTCTCCACTTCCTCGTCCCTCCCATTCGCCTATCACTCTACTTTATTCTGACTTCTGTTATCTAGTCACTTCGTGTTTCCCTATCCAATGGCCACTTCTATGTTCTCATATTACTTTTCTCTTCAGCAGTATGTAACTCAGTTTGCTATGCCTGTTTTTTGAAACCCTCTTCTGTTCTCTGCTTTTGCAATAGATGTCTACTGAATCTCTTTCACAAAGATCCACTTTCCCTCCTGGGAACAATATCCTGATTTTCTGCCCTTCTCTTTCTCTTGATCTGGCCATTTCAGACAAGAATAACCCCCTACCCCAGCCCTGGACAATCAAACCATAATAGCACATAGTTTTTACTGTATGTAAGGTATTGTGCAAAATACTAGAAGTATTATTAACTCACCTAATATTCATACTAATTTTATGAGGTAGGTACTATCTTTAGCCACATATTAGTGAGAACAAAACTGAATCACAGAATAAATGATTAGTCCAAGTTCATACAGTTAACAAATAATGGAGCTGTGATGAAAACCATGCCCTTAATCACTGTAATACTCTTTCTCACATTTCCTGTCCACAATCATTTATACAAAGATGGGCGTGGAAAAAAAGAAACTGTTTTATCATTAGAATTCGTAAGTCAGAAGAACATACTGCAAATATGTAAAAAGAGTCTGACTCAAAATAAAGTGAGGGGGCAGGGGCAGGGGGGAAAGACAATCCCCCTGCCCCAAAACAAGTGACATCATTTGAGCACTTAGATCTAGCCATGCTGGAAGCTGAAAAATCTTAGATTTTTCAATTGCACAGTTTAACAAATTCCTTCTTTTGCTTAAGCTGACTAAAGAAAGAATTTTTAGTCACCACTTGCTTTTAAAATACATTGATCAATACAGTGTCTATGACAGCACACTTCCCATTTTTTTCTCCTACTTCATAGTCCTTCTTCAGTCTCAGTTGCTGATTTCTCCTTCTCCAACTGACCATTAAATGCTTATTTCCTTGAGTATTAGTGTGCAAACTTCTTCTCTTATTTATCATTACTCCCATTTATAGGTGAGCTGATCTAGCCCCATAATTCTAAAGGTCAACTATATGTTGACCCCAAAATTCATATGTCAAATTCAGTTCTTTCTTGAACTCTAGACTCATCCAACAAATATCTATTTAACAGCTCTGGAGGGATGTTTAATTAACATCACAAACAAACCTATTCTTTTCCAAAATTCTTTCTAATCCATAGTCTTCACTATCTCAGGAAATGACACCACCATCTGCCTCGTTGCTCAAACCGAAGTCTAAGTCGTCCCTATGCCCTACATTTTTTTCACCCTCTTATTAAACCATGCCCTTTGAATACTATTTTTAGATACATTTTCTTCAAATATCAAGCCCATTCATTTTTTTCCATCCTCACTGCCACCATCCTGTCCACCCTTGCCCTTTTCTAATTCGTTCAGCCCGTAGAAGCCAGAGTGATTTTTTTTAAATGTCATTTCCTTGCCTAAAATTCTTTAATTGGTTACCTTTGCTCTTGAAATAACTATTAAACTGTGTTTCTCTGTTCTTTATAACTCCACCTCATCTAGATACTTCTACGTATTTTATTACCTAGCACTTTTGTCTAACTTTCAATATATACAGTCCGGCAGAAGTAATTACATAATGTTATAAGGCTTGCTTTGTCTCACATGAGATAAACAGCTATTTGAACATTTCAATTTAAGCGTGTCATATAGTATGCTTGACTGTGATATTATGTTACAGAATTACATGCTTATGATTTTGTAATAAAAGATTTGGTATAGATTACCAGTCCATAAGAAGAGGCATTACTTCTGCCAGGGCATTACTCCTGCTGGACTCTGTATAGCCACTGGACTATCTTTCAATCTCAAACACATCAATCATCCCTACCTCTTGCTTTTCTTTCTACTTGCTGTTGCCTCTGCCAGGAATGTACCTCTTCTAGCTTTTCATGTGGTGACATCATTCCCATCCTTCAAATATCTACTCTAATGTCATCTTGTAGAAGCTCTGACAGACTTCATTGTTCCTGCCCATATCCTGTCACCCTTACCATGCAGGCCTGGCTTTCACCTGCTTGCACCTGCATTTATATAGCTGAGAGTTTTTTTGTTTTTACTGGTCACACATGTAGCAGGTGGGTAATGCCAAGGAATAAACACTTTAGTGCCCTTTTCTCCAACAATTCTCAACCAATAACTGACAATTGTTGATTTACAAGCACCACAGTTCCTGCTCCCCTCAAGTGGAATAACTCACCTGTTCCAAGAGTTCCCAGGGCAGTCTAGCAGCAGTTGCCCAAGTGATAACATGGTTGAGAAAGCACCTTTGACTGGTCACTCCCCTCCCTGTCTTACTTAGCCACTGTTCTTCCAAGATTCTTTGAGTGCCTCCCAAATAAACTACCTGTGCTCAAATTCTTATGTCAGAGTCTGTTTCTGGAATAATCCAAACTAAGACAGAAGCCTTCCATGGCCACTCCCTCTACAGAGTTGACCTCAAACTCATTACCAACCTTATTTCTTTCATAAAATTTATCACAATCCTTAAAAGTCTTGTTTATTTATTGTTTACTTTTTTTCTGTTTTCCTGGTATTTTGTCTATCTTCTCAACCACTGTGGCCCTCTTTACTTGTCTATTGCCAGGCAGATAATAGACATTCAAAAAATATTTGCTAAATGAATAAATAAATGAATAAACTGGGATTATTTCAACTTCCTTATTATGCCAAGGTATATATATTTTTAATAAAACACAGGGTAGATCATCTCAATGAGGATTTTTATATTACTTCCAGCCATACACAGTAATCAGAACACCCAAATACTCTAAAATGTTCTGATAGTATTAAGGGAACAAATGACAGAGAGAGACTGCAATCCAGGTTTTCTTAATCTAAGTCTGGTGGGATTTCTAGAGCACTTCACTATTACTAACTTTGTAGGGTATAGGTCCAAGTTTCCTTTTTGGGTACGGAGATGGATCTGCATCAAAACATTCATAGCCCTTGCCTGCCTGACTTTCCTTGTGTCAAAAGTTATGCAATGATCAAGTTGTTGTCCAAGGTCAGGGGTGCAGCTGTGGCCAAAAAACAAAGCATTCATTATGTAAGGCAAATTGGCCTGGACGACGATTGGACCCTTGATCATGGCCTTAACATCTTCTCCAAATGGGCTGCAACCAGAATCTACAATCCCTATCTTTTCCTTTCCTCCTTCCATTTTGCTTAAACACACTTAGTGTTTCTAGCCTGAAAAGCCCATCATGGAATATTTTCTCTCTCATAATTGTGAAGTTTATTTCCTTTCACAATCAAATTCACACAACCATTGTCCCCAGGACTCACAATATACCACCATCTGTGTATTTTACTCATCTCTACTGAAGTAGATCTCTCCAAAGTCACCATTAATCTCCAAATTTAGTATCTTTACATATTAGATTGCCTGCCTATCTTGTTTGCCTAAATTTGTTCATATTCTTAAGCAATGCCAAGGTGAAGATATGGTAGGCACTCAGTAAGTACCTGTAGTTAGGCTGTGACAATGCTTTTGCCTCTGAGGTTACATCTCTGTCTCTTTCCCTGTGTACCCATCCTTACAAAGGATGTGAACATGGAATGACACACAGGCAGTTTGGCTATGTTTACTATCTGAAGAAACATTATAGGGGACATAGATGAAATGGCTGATAAGCTAATAGAAAGCCTGAAATATCAGGCCATCAAATGTGTTCTTGATTATACAAATAAGACACACCACTAATGGTTCTCCACGTATGAGTGTATAATAATCTACCGAATGCTAAAGGGGTTTAAATAAATATATGAGGGCTGTCCAGAAAAAAATCCAGACACTGTCAATATAATGAGAATGGTCACATGTCTGGATACTTTTTGGACAGTCCTTGTATATATAAACCTATACTTCCCATCTCACGCATGCACACACCCTCACAAATATCTACTTGGAAAAATCATTTTGTTTTGTTTTTTTAAAGATTTATTTTTCTTGTTTTTGACAGAGAGAGAAAGAGACAGAGACAGAGAGAAGGGGGAGGGCCCAGAACAGTCTCCATAGTTGTACGTCATTGGTTTTTCCACATAGTTTCATTCCACAGGTGGGTGCAGGGCTGCACAGGGCAGGAACTGGGCCAGGGTCTCACCCCAGTGAGAACTGAACTGGAGGCACTCCCCAGTTCAGCATATGGGTCCACTCGGGCCGGGGCCGGGATTTGATCCTCAGTACCCGGGGCTGCAAAGTGAGCACTTAACCCACTGAGCCATCCCGGCTTCCCATGGAAAAATCTTTATTAGTATTTTTAACTTAAAAAATTTTTTTGGATTAAATTCTATCAACATGGAAAAGAATGTGGAATAGAGTCTAAATTATATAGGTAGAGAAAATGAATATCTATTTTCTTTTTTTAAGCAGACTTGATTTATAATTATATCAATTTCTTTTTAATCATAAGCATACTATGTGATAGATATCAAAGGCTATTTCTAAACCACCCAGTATTTTGCAACTCTAGATGAAATGATAATCAAGACATCAGTTAATTAAGATCTTTTTGCCTAGAAAGATCTAGGCAAAATTAAGAACACAAATTCCAATATTAGAGAGATTTATTTTCTGTCCTGAATCTGTCACAGCCTACAAATATAACATTGGGCAAGATTATATACATATATATGCATATATACACACATATATATATACACACACATACATACATACACATTGTCAAAGACTCACTATACATATGAAAAGAGATGTCTCTAGGAATTGGGATGGTACGTCATTTTTATAGCTTTATTGAGATACATTTCACATAACATAAAATTTTCTCAAAGTGTACAGTTGAGTAGTTTTTACTATATTAACAGTTTTGCAATCATAACCACAGTCTAACTTTAGAACATTTTCAGTAGTCCAAAAACAAACCTTATACACATTAGCAGTCATACACTACTCTTGCTCCCCAACCCTGCTCCAACCCTAGGAAATCATGAATTACTTTCTGTCTCCACATATTTGCCTATTCTAGACACTCCACATTCATGCAATCATACAATAAATGATCTTTTGTGATTGGCCTCTCTCACTTAGCAAGATGTTGTAACATGTATCAATATTTTATTCTTTTTTTATTGCTGAAAAAACTTTAATAAATATACCGATTTTGTGTAGCCATTCATGAGTAGATAGGTATTTAAGTATTCTTATTTTGGGGCTAAGGATAAATCTGCTGTAATTCATGTACAAGTTTTTGTGGACGTATATTCTCATTCCTCTTAAATATATACTTAGAAATGGAATTGCTGAATCATATTTAAAAAAAAACTATATTTAGCATTTTAAAGAACAGTCAAACTGTTTTCCAAAGTGGCTTCACCATTTTCCATTCCCACCAGCAATGTACAAAGGTTCCAATTTCTCCACATTCTTGCCAAGACATTATTTTCCATCATTTTTGTTTTAGCAGTCATCATGGGTGTGATTTGATTTGCATTTCCCTAAGGGTATGAGTTATCTTTTGCCAATTTGCATACTATCTTTGGAAGACTCTATTCAAACCCTTTGCCTATTTTTTTTAATTTGGTAATACATGTGTTTATTGAGTTATAAGAGTTCCTTATATTTTTTAGACACAAATTCCTAATGAGACATATGATTTGTAATTATTTTATCCCATTTTGTGTGGTGTCTTTCTTGATGGCGTCTGAAGCCCAAAAGTTTTGATTTTGATGAAGTCAAATTCATCAAGTTTATTCTTTTGTCACTTATATTTATGGTGTCATATCTATGAAACTGTTGCCTAACTGAAGTTCACAAGCATTTATGCCTATGTCTTTGTCTAGTAGTGCTATAGTTTTAACTCTTACATTTAGGTCTATAATATATTTTGAATAATATGTGTATATATAGTTGAGGTAGGAACAAAATTCATATTTGTATGTGGATATTGAATTGTCCAAGCATCATTCATTGAAGAGTATTAGGTCTCCCACTAAATTCTTAGGTACCCTTGTCAAAAATCAATTGAGGGGAAAGCCGGGACGGCTCAGCGGGTTGAGCGCTGGCTTTGAGGCCACAAGGACCGAGGATCGAATCCCGGCTCCGGCCCAGGCAGGACCCACATGCTGAACTGGGGAGTTCCCACAGTTCGGTTCTCTGGCTGTCTCTGTCTCTGTCTCTCTCTCTATCTGTCAAAAGTAAAATAGAAATAAATATGCACTGAAGATAAAATAATTACTCTCTATAAATATAAAAATATATAAAAAAAAAGGCATTATCTTAAAAAAAAATCAATTGACCATAAATGTAAGGATTTCTTTCAGAATTTTCAATATTATTCCATTGATGAATATGTTTGTCATTCTGCCAGTACCATCTTATCTTGATTACTATAGTTTTGTAGTA
>PVKE010049620.1:0-11212 GCA_004027555.1 Craseonycteris thonglongyai | reverse complement strand
GAGAGAAGTGTCTGTTAAGGTCATCTGCCCATTTTTTAATTGGATTGCTTGTTTTTTTCTTGTTGAGTTGTACAAGTTCTTTGTATATTTTTGATATTAGCCCCTTATCAGAGGCATTGTTTGCAAAAATTTTCTCCCAGTTGGTTGGTTGCCTTTGCTTTGTTGATGGTTTGCTTTGCAGCGCAGAAGCTTTTTAGTTTGACAAGGTCCCATTCGTTTATTTGTGCTTTTACTTTCCTTCCCATTGAGCTCAGATTCATAAAGTCCTCCCTGAACCCCAGGTCCATAAGTTTAGTGCCAATGTTTTCTTCTATGCAATTTATTGTTTCCTTTCTTATTTGGAGGTCTTTAATCCATTCTGAGTTAATTTTGGTATGTGGTGAGAGATCGCAGTTCACATTCAGCCTTTTGCATGTGATTTTCAAATTTTCCCTGCACCCTTTACTGAAGAGGCTTTCTTTTCCTCACTGTATATTTTTTGATCCTTTATCAAAACTAATCTGTCTATATATTTGTGGGTTTATTTCTGGGTTTTCAATTCTGTTCCATTGGTTCGTGGGTCTGTTTTTCTGCCAGTACCAAGCTGTTTTGATTACTGAGGCTTTGTAGTACAGATAAAAGTCAGGCAGTGAGATGTCCCCAGCTTTATCCTTCTTTCTTAGGATAGTTTTTGTGATTCATGGTCTTTTGAGGTTCCATACAAATTTGATGATTTTTAGAATTTATTTCTTGAAAAATGACTGTGGGATTTTGATGGGATCTGTGTATTGAATCTTTGTATTGCTTTGGCAAGTATGGCCATTTTACCTATGTTGATTCTTCCAATACATGAACATGGAATGTCATTCCATTTCTTTGTGTCCTCTTTAATTTCTTTTAAGACTGTCTTATAGTTTTCAGTGTATAAGTCCTTCATGTTCTTTGTTAGATTTATTCCTAGGTATTTTATTTTGTTTGCAATGGCAAAGGGAATGGATCTTCTCATCTCTCTTTCTGAAGATTCATTGTTGGCATACAAAAATGCAGTTGATTTTGGGACATTGATTTTATAGCCTGCGACCTTACTGTATTTGTCTACTATTTGTAATAGATTTCTGATAGAGTCTTTAGAGTTTTCTATACACAGGATCATGTCATCTGCAAAGAGTGACCATTTAACTTCTTCTCTGCTGATTCTAATACCTTTTATTCCTTTCTCTTGTCTGATTGTTCTGGCTAGAACTTCCAGAACTATGTTGAACAGCAGTGGTGACAGGGGGCATCCCTGTCTTGTTCCTGATTTTAGGAAAATAGGCTTCAGCTTTTCTCCATTCAGTATAATATTTGCTGAGGGTTTGTCATATATGGCCATTATTATGTTGAGGTACTTTCCTTCAATTCTCATTTTATTCAGTGCTTTTTTTTTTATCATAAATGTATGTTGTATCTTGTTAAATACTTTTTCTGCATCAATTGAGATAATCATGTGGTTTTTATTCTTTGTTTGGTTTATGTGCTGGATTACATTGATTGATTTGTGTATGTTGAACTATCCTTGTGCCCCTGGGATGAATCCCACGTGGTCATGGTGAATAATCTTTTTAATGCATTGTTGTATTCTGTTAGCTAAAATTTTATTTAAGATTTTTGCATCAGTGTTCATCAGGGAGATTGGCCTATAGTTTTCCTTTTGGGTATTGTCTTTCCCAGGTTTTGGTATTAGGGTGATATAAGCTTCATAGAAAGAGTTGGGTAGTACTGCCTCTTCTTGAATTTTCTGGAGTAGTTTGAGGAGGACAGGTGTTAGTTCTTCCTTGAATGACTGGTAGAATTCATTGGTAAAGCCATCTGGTCCTGGCCTTTTGCCTTTGGGCAATTTTTGGATAATTGTTTCAAGTTCTGTACTGTTGATTGGTCTATTTAGGTTATCCAAATCTTCTTGATTCAGTTTAGGTAAACTATATGTTTGTAGAAATTTGTCCATTTCTTCTAGATTGTCCAATTTGTCAGCATAGAGTCTTTCATAATAATCTCTAATGATTGTTTGTATTTCTGCAGTATCAGTTGTGATCTCTCCCCTATCATTCCATATTCTGGAAATACGAGATGTTTCTCTTTGTCCTTTGTTGAGCCTAGCCAGTGGTTTCTCAATTTTATTGATTTTTTCAAAGAACCAGCTCCATGTCGCGTTAATTTTATCTATTGTTTTTCTGTTCTGAATTTCATTAAGTTCTGCTTTGATTTTTATTAATTCTTTTCTTTTGCTGGCTTTGGGGGACCTCTGTTCTTCTTTTCCTAGCTCTACAAGATGAGATGTGAGGGTGTTTACTTGTGGTTTTTCTTGTTTCTTGAGATAGGCCTGTAATGATATAAATTTCCCTCTTAATACTGCTTGCGCTGTGTCCCATAAATTTTCGTACATCCTGTTTTCATTGTCATTTGTTTCTACAAATTTTTTAATCCCTTGTTTTATTTTCTCTTTGACCCAGTCACTTTTTAATAGCACGTTGTTCAATCTCCACATATATGTGGTTCTTTCTGCACTTGATCTTTTGCAATTGATCTCTAGTTTCAACGCTTTGTGGTCTGAGAATACACTTCGTATGATTTGGATGCCCTTACATTTGGTGAGGTTGGATTTAAGTCCCAGGATATGGTCTATTATTGAAAATGTTCCATGTGCACCAGAGTATAATGTATAGCCCTGTGTTGCTGGATGGAATGACCTGTAAATTTCAATTATGTCAATTTTCTGCAATGTATCATTTAAGGCTGCAATTTCCTTATTTATTTTCTGCTTGGATGATCTGTCCAATGTTGTCAGAAGGGTGTTTAGATCCCCTACCATAATTATATTTTTGTCAAATTCTCCTATTAGATCTGTTAGTAGTTGTTTTATAAATTTTGGTGCTTCCTGATTGGGGACATATATATTGATGCGTGTCATGTTTTCTTGGTGTATTGTCCCTTTTATCAACATGAAATGTCCATCTTTAGGTTTTATTATTTTTTTTATCCTGATGTCTATTTCTTCAGAAATCAGTTTGGCCACTCCTGCTTTTCTCTGCCATTTGCCTGGAGTATTGTTTTCCATCATTTTACCCTGAGTCTTTTTGTCTCCGTGGCTGAGGTGTGTGTCTTATAGGTAGCATATGGTTGGATTTTGTTTTTTAATCCAGTGTGCCACCTTGTGCCTCTTTATTGGTGAATTTAGTCCATTTAAATTTAGTGTGATGATTGATATATGAGGCTATCCTGTATCCACTTCTTTCTTTTTTATTTTATTTTTCCCAACTTTTCTCCATTTATTTTGATTTCTTGATTCGATCAAATAACCTCCTTCAGTATTTCTTGGAGTGCCGGTTTTGAGCTGGAGAATTTCCTCAGCTTCTGTATATCTGAAAAGGCCTTAATTCCTCCTTCATATCTAAAGGTGCCAGCCTTATAGTTTGTTTTTTTTAAGTTATATTTTGTTTTTTTTCTGGCAGCCTTGTGGATTCTTTCTTTGTCTTTGGTTTTTGTGATCTTCAGAACAATGTGTCTTGGAGAAGATCTGCTAGGTTCTAGGTAGCTAGGGCTCTTGTTTTCCTCCTGAATTTGGGGTTCTAGTTCTTTCCATTTGTTAAGGAAATTCTCATCTACTATTTGTTGTAGTAGACTCTGAGAAGGTTTTATCTTGCTTCCTTCTGATACCCCTATTATTCTAATATTGTTCTTTCTTATGGAATCAGAGAGTTTTTGTAGGACTCTTTCATTTCTCTTGATTCTCATTTCCCTTTGTTCTTTCCTTTGTGTGATTTCCATGTTTCTATCTTGGATTTCACTAATTCTTCCCCCTAGTTGCTCAGCCATTTTTCATATGCTGGTCAATTCTTTTTTCAGCTCTTCCATGATGCCTGTTATTTTGAAGAGTTCATTTTGGTTCTGTTCTACCTTCTCATTTTTATTTGTAAAGTTCTCATTTTGCTCAGAAAATATCTTGTTTAGGTCATTTAACCATGTGTGGGTACTTTGCCAGCATTGAGTGAGGTCTCTGAGTGTCTTGGGTATTGCAGCCCTAAATTCTGTTTCACTTAGATTTGATTCCAAATGTGCAAGCTCCTTTTCTAAAGAATGCCCATTATCTTCTGGAGGGGCTTTGGATTCTGAGTTTTGCACTGTTTAATATGGTTCTTTTTGCTTTAGGCATGAGTATGTTTTCCCTCTGGGGCTTTGCCTATCAGATGGGCTTCTCTCTATTTTTTCTTATGGGCTCAGTTGTGGTAGGAGGTGATTTTAGGAGAGGGTTGGGGGAAGCAGTCAGTTTCTGTGTCCTGGCTTTGCTCTTCAGGTTGCTGTTTTAGCTGTTAGAAGGCAAGGTAGTGAAGGTACGGGCTCGGGATGAGGGCATGTGAGTAGGAGTTAGTGCAGGCCTGAGACAGAATAGCAGATTCCTCTTTCAGCAGGGGTGCTGGTGGTTCAGTGTGGGTGGGGTGCAACAGTTTGGGTCTTTCTTTCATCTTATCAGCTGCTTTTACTTTAATTGCGTCTGAGTTCAGCCCGCTGGGTGACAGGTCTGGCGGTGATGCGGGCCAGGACTTGGCAGAGGCTTGGGCCATAGCTCGGCTGGCGGCTCTGCTGTGTCTGAAAGACCTCCGGATTCACTCTAAGCACATCTAATGCAGCTGAGCATGATGCCTCCGTGTCCACTCGAGCTGCTGCCTTCACTCCAAGAGCCTTGTCTTCAAAAGGTGCTCCCTCACAGTCAACTCTAGGAGCTCAGCTGTATCTCCTCTGTAAATCAGGGGTGCCGAGCTGCTGTGAGCTGGTGTACTGCTCTTTCCCTGCCCGCCCGGGAAGTGCAGCCACCCTGCTCCACAGTTCCTGTTCCACCTCAGGCTCCGTGATCTGGTTAGGGCACTGCATGCTGCCCCTTGAGTTTGGATGTTAAATTGTCCACAGTCTTGTGGGGCTCCCACTCTCCTTTGGTCTCAGCTTCCAGCCCGCACTCGATCTAGCTCCACTTTGACCGTAGACCCCTAATTCCCCTTTGTTTTCACCAGCCCCGGACCATGCTCTGTGTAACTGTCACTGAATTGCTCCTTCCCCTTCCCTCTCCTGGTCTCCCTTTTTCCCTCTAACCTTTGGGTGTGGTTCTGCATTGTGTGGTTCTGTCAGTTGAGGGTGCTTCTCAGGGTTTCCCCTGTGGATTCCCCTTTGTTCATAAGTCCCTTCCCAGGTAGGTATCGGGGTTCTTCTCTCATGCCGCCATCTTTCTTTAACTAACTTTTAATTTATTATTAATAATATTTTTTGTGTTATCTGAAAAGTATGTAATAATTGTTATGCAGATCACTATCTAATTGAAAGTTTGTTAGTGAGATCATTGAATTTGCTTGGATGAACTTAGTTTCTTGAAATCAGGCTCCAAAAATGCAAGATAGTCTTAAATCTGAATTTGAATTAAACTCGTTGCAGTACTAATTTTTTATGAAGGTGTGAAAAGAAAAGCTCTTTCCACTAGTTCAGTATTAGTATATGGCAAGAATTATTTGAGTGCCTTCTTACTGAGCTATTCATATTCCTCACTGATATCAACCCAGAAAGTAATAAGATGGCTTTTAAAATCAGAATTTAAAGAAGAAGCAATTGAAAGTTTGGTGAACTGGTCTTTTTCATTGATTGATAATTTAGCTTCTTTGAAGAATTCTTCATTGAAGGGATTTGTAGTCCAGTTGTTCTCTTTTCCACATTAAGGAGAGTACTTATCAAAAGACACTTTAAAACCTTCCAAGTGACTTACAATAGTCTCTCTCACATTTTGGGATAGGTGCAAGTCATTCTCAGAATCTGCAGACTTTCAAAAACTTGAGGCTGATCTCTTTCAATACATGGTTTTCAAAAGCCCAGTTTTTTAGTCATTGATTTAATTTTGTTGGTTACTTTGAGTATAGTGATTGAGCTATTTTGAAGTTCCAAGTTGAGTTTTTTTGCTTCTAAAAAGACTGATAAATATGCAAGATTTTGAAGCTAATTACTGTCTTAAAACGTTGGAAAACAAGGAAAGGATTGTCTTCAAAAAAGACACCTGGAGGGATGCCGGGGTGGCTCAGTGAGTTGGGCGTTCACTTTGCAGCTCCGGGGACGGAAGATCTAATCTCAGCCCCGGCCCGTGTGGACCCATATGCTGAACTAAGGAGTGCCCCCAGTTCAATTCTCATTGGAGCGAGACCTAGGCCCAGTTCCTGCCCTGTGCACCCCAAGCCCACCTGTGGAATGAAACTATGTGGAAAAACCAATGATGTACAACTATGGAGACTGTTCTGGGCCCTACCCATTCTCTCTGTCTCTGTCTGTCTCTGTATCTCTCTCTGTCCCTGTCAAAAACAATAAAAATAAATCTTAAACAACAACAACAACAACACCTGGACTTCATGTCTAAGTTTAAACATTCATGTACTTTGCCACAAGATAAGTCATCTTACCTCCATATGCAAAAGTAATGTGATGTAAATGCTGTTCATCTTTTCACACAGTGCTTTACATTTGGAGTTTCATGGTTGTAATTTAATAAAATTTACAACTTTTACAGCCTTATCAAGAACATTTTTCAGTTTACTAGAAAGAGGCTTGGATGCAGAACTTTGTTTATGAATTCAGCAGTGACTCCATGGTACATGGAGAGCTGCTTTCTTAATTCAGCTACATGGTCCAACAAAACAACCTGACGTAGGCTTGCCTCCGTCAGTGCATACACCCACAACAATTTGACCAACTGATGTTTTTTTCAATGAAAAAACAAACAAACATTGATTGTATTAAAAATATCTTTGTCTGTGATATGTTGTCAATAAGTAACAAAGCAACAAGTTTTCCTCAATTTCATTTTTTACTGCGTACCTCGCAATGACAAGTAAAATAGATAATTTAGCAACATTTACACTTTCATCAACCTGGGTGGAAAAGAATTTACTTTTTCTAATTTTATCATGAATATCATGAAACGTTTTCTGAATTCTTTGAGACATTGTATTGTTTGAAAATGAGATAGTATTAATTTTGCTGATATGTTCTTCCCCAAACATACAAAAAACAGCATTCTTAATACAGGGAGAAATTAGATCTTCAGCTATGGTATGGTTTTTACCACATTTAGCTATGCAATAAGTAATATGGTATAAAGCCTCAACTGCATTTTCATTGTCTTTTTTTCCTAACATCATGTATAAAGTAACAGTTGGATGCTTTTCTAAGTGCCAAAAATAATGTATTTGTTTATATACATAGGATGTTTAGTTTCTAAATCTCCCAGTAGTAAAGAGGGTTTCATGCAATTGGATAATATTTCCCCACACACAACACATAAAGGCTTAGGACAGCCATCATCCCCTACAAGTGAAAATGCATATTTAATATACTCTTCAGAGTATTTCCTTTTCTTCAGTTTAGTATCTGAGATGCATATCTGTTTACTATCTCCCAGTGTGGTTGTACTTGTAGTTGTCATTCATTAGCACTTCCATCTTAGTCTTGCTAGGTGTGTTCCATTTCTTTTATCACCATTTTTCAAGGCCAATCACTTCTTAAATATATTCACAGTCAGTTTACTATTGCTGCTATTACAAATTACCACAACTTAGTGGCTTAAAATTAATTAATTAATTAATAAAAGTTGAGTTATAACTGACATATAACTTCATATTAGTTTCAGATGTATAACAGTGATTCAATATAGATAATATATATTTAATATATACTGTGAAATGCTCACCAAAATACATCTAGTTAACATGTATAACCACACACAGTTACAATTATTTTTTATTTGTGATGAGAACATCAAGATTACTCTCTTACATACTTTCTATTATAAAATAGAGTATTATTAACTATAGCCACCACATTGTACATTACAGCCCCAGGACTTATATATTTTATAACCAGAAGTATGTACCTTTTAACCCCCTTCACCCATATCACCTGCCTCCCGAGCCCTGTCTCTGGCAACAATCAATCTGTTTTTTGTATATATGAGTTCAGTTTTTTTGTTTTAGTTTGTTTGTTTTTTTTACATATAAGTGAGAGCATACTGCATTTGTTTTTCCCTGACTAATTTCTTTCACTTTGCATAATGCCCTCAAGATCCACCTATTGGTTTCAAATGGCAGATTTTTTTTATAGCTAAGTACTATATATACTTATATATTACCTTTTAAAAATCTATTCATCCATTACTGGACACTTAGATTGTTTCTGTCTTGGCTATTTGGCGTATATATATTTTTTAAGTTAGTGTTTTCACTTCCTTCAGATAAATGCCAAAAAATGAAATTGCTGAATAACATGGTAGTTTTATTTTTAATTTAGTTCTATTTTAAACTTTTTGAGGAGCTTCCATAATTTTTCCCACACTGGCTACATAAATTTACATTTCTACCAGCAGTGAATGAGAGTTCCTTTGTTTTACATCTTCTCCAATGTTTGTTATCACATCCTTTCAGTGATAATCATTTTAACATGTGTCAGGTGACATTTTATGGGTTTTATTTGCATTTTCTTGATAATTAGTGCTGTACCTTTCGGCAATCTATATGTCTTCTTTGGAAGAATATCTATTCAATTTCTCTACCCATGTTTTAATTAAATTTTTTTTTTTACTATTGAGTTATATGACTCCTTTATATATTTTAGATATTAACCCCTTATCAGATATATAATTCACAAATATTGTTTCCCATTCCATAGGTTGTCTTTTTATTTTTTGATTGTTTCTTTTTTACCATGCAGAGGCTTTTTAATTTTATGTAGTCTTACTTGCTTATTTTGCTTTTGTTGCTTGTGCTTTTGGTGGCAAGTCCAAATAATTACTGCCAAGTTTGATGCCAAGGTAATTATGTTTTCTTCCAGGAATTTTTTTCTAGAAAAGAAAAATATATGTTTTCTTCTTTTGGGGGCCTATGTTTTCTTCTAGATGTTTTATGGTTTTGGGTCTTACATTCAAGTCTTTAATACATTTTGAGGTAATTTTTGTATATGGTGTAAGACAGTGGTTCATTTTTATAATTTTGCATGTAGCTGTTCAGTTTTTTCAACACCATTTATTGAAGAGACTGTTCTTTTTTCCCATTGTATATTCATGGCTTCTCTTTTAAACTTTTTAAAAAGATTAATTTTATTGTTTTTGACAGAGAGACAGAGACAGAGAGTGATAGAGAGAAGGGGGAGGGCCCAGAGTGGTCTCCATAGTCGTACATCATCAATTTTTGATATGGTTTTATTCCACATAGGTGGGCAGGGGCCACACAGGGTGGGAATTGGGCTGGGAACCTCCTGCATGGGAGGCATGGCCCCTGGAGCCAGGCACCAAACTGGAGGGTGAGAACTGAACTAGGTGCCTCCCACATGGGAAGCACGTCCCAGTTCAGCATATTCGTCTGCATATGGGTCTGCCAGAGCCAGATTTGGTTGTTGGTTCCTGAGGCTGCAAAATAAGTGCTTAATCCACTGAGGCATATTGGCTTCCCCTCTTTTAAATTTAACTGACCATGTATGTTTGGGTTTATATACCTCTATAACTTTCCATTGATTTATGTTTGTTTTTATGGCAGTACCATACTGTTTTGATTACTATAGATTTATAATATATTTTGAAATTAGGAAGTGTAATGCTTCCACGTTTATTCTTTTCTCAAGACTGCTTTGGCTATTCAGTGTCTTTTGTGGTTTCATACAAATCATAAAATTTTAGGCTAATTTTTTCCATTTCTGTGAAAAATGCCTTTGGGATTTTTATAGAGATTGAATCTGAAGATAGCTTTGGGTAGTATGAATTTTTAACAATAGTAATCCTTTCAATATATGATCATGAACTATCTCTCCATTTGCTCCTGTCTTCAATTTCTTTCATTAATGTCTTACAGTTTTCAATGTACAAGTCTTTTGCATTCGTGGTTATATTCCTAATTGCTTTATTGTTTTTGATACAATTATAAATGGAACTGTTTTCATAACTTCTCTTTCTGATAGCTCATTATTAATACAGAGAAACACCACAGAATTTTGTATATTAATTTGTATCCTGTCACTGCACTGAACTGAACTCATTTATTAGGTCTAAAATGGTTTTCTCTCTATAAGATCATGTCACCTGCATATAGTGGCAATTCTACTTCTTTAGTTCTTATTTGCATGTCCTTTTTGTTGTTGTTGTTATATTTATTGGGGTGACATTTGTTGGCAAAAATTACATAGGCTCCAGTTGTAAAATTCTGCATTACATTGTCCATGCATTGCATGATGTGCTCACCACCTAGAGTCAGTTCTCTTTCAATCACCATATATTTGATGCTCTGATGCTCCCCACCTATCCCTCAGGTAGCCACTAACCTATTGACAGTGTCCATGAGTTTTTGTTTCTTTGTTACTTTCAGTTTTATATTCCACCTATAAGTAAAGTGATATGTGTCTTGATTTTTTTTCAATCTCACTTATTTTGCTTAATATGATGGCCTCAAGGTCCATCTGTGTTGTCACCAATGACTGTATATAATTTTTTCTTATCGCTGATTAATATTCTATTGTGTAAATATACCACAACTTATTTATCTAGTCATTTATCAAAGGACATTTTGGTTGCTTTCATGACTTTGCCACTGTGAACAGTGCTGAGATGAACATTGGGGTACATATATATTTGTGAATGAAGGTTTTCAGGTTTTTTGGGTAGATACCCAGAAGAGGGATTGCTGGGTCCTAGAGTAATTTCATTCCTAATTTTTTGAGGAAGCTCTACACTGCTTTCCAAAGTGGTTGTACCTATTTACATTCCCACCAATGGTGTATGAGGGTTCCTTTTTCTCCACAGCTTCTCCAGCACTTGTTATTTTTTGTCTTGTTGATTATAACTATTCTAACAGATGTGAGGTGGTATCTCATTGTGGTTTTAATTTGCATCTCCCTAATTGCTAGTTTTGAGTATTTAAAAAATATTTATCAGGGAAGCCAGGATGGCTCAGTGGGTTAAGTGCTCACTTTGCAGCCCTAGGGACTGAGGATCGAATCCTGGTCCCGGCCTGTGCGAACCCATATGTTGAACTGGGGAGTGCCCCCAGTTCAGTTCTCACCGGGATGAGACCCTGGCCCAGTTCCTGCCCTGTGCAGCCCCGCCCACCTATGAAATAAAACTATGTGGAAAAACCAATGATGTGCAACTATGGAGACTGTTCTGGGCCCTCCCCTTTCTCTCTGTCTCTAT
>PVKE010049619.1:0-11220 GCA_004027555.1 Craseonycteris thonglongyai | reverse complement strand
CATAGTTATTTCTATTTTACTTTTTGACAGATAGAGAGAGAGACAGAGACAGAGACAGTTAGAGAACCAAACTGTGGGAACTCCCCAGTTCAGCACGTGGGTCCTGCCTGGGCCGGAGCCGGGATTCGATCCTCGGTCCTCATGGCCTCAAAGCGAGCGCTCAACCCGCTGAGCCGTCCCGGCTTTCCCCTTATTTTTAATTTTTTAAAAAGATTTATTTTATTATTTTGACAGAGAGACAGAGATAGGAAGAGATGGAGAGAAGGGGTAGGGCTCAGAGCAGTCTTCATAGTTGCACATCATCAGCTTTCAACATCGTTTCATTCCACAAATGTGGGCAGGGGCCACGCAGGGTGGGAATTGGGCCGGGGGCCTCCTGAAAGGGAAGCATGCCCCGGTGAGAACTGAACAGGAGCCACAGCCCTGGCCAGCATATGGGTCCACACAGGCTGGGGCTAGGACTTGATCCTCGGACCCCGGGGCTAAAAAGTGAGTGCTTAACCCACTGAGCCATCCCAGCTTCCCTATTTTTAATTTTTAAGTAGCTTTATTTTTCATTTTTTGTGGGACCTCCATACTGTTTTTCATAGTGGCTGGACCAACTTACATTCCCACCAGCAGCACAAAAGTGTTCCCTTTTCTCCACATCCTTACCAACACTTCTCTCTTGTCTTCTTGGTGCTCCTCTACTCTTCTAGCCTTCCTAACAGATGAGAGGTGACAATCTCACTTTGGTTTTGATTTGCATTTCTGTGGTGATTAGTCATGTTGAGCACCTTCTTGTGCACCTGCCAGGAGCCAGCCTGGGTGAACGAAGTCCCCGAGTTCAAGCGGTGGGAATTAAAGACAGACAAAATTGTCAGCCGACTGTCCTCAATAGGAGCAGCCCTGAATAGCTTTATTGCTTATCTTATATAACATACCTATAGGTCACTACAAGGAACAAGGAAAGGTCAGGCATTAGCATAGCAAAGCATGGTGTGAACGGATCTTTCCAGGAGAAAACAGCCCCTTCCAGTAAAGGCTTTGATACGTAGATCATGGGCCATAAATCTACTGGTGTCAGCTGCCTGGCCTTCATGCGAAGCTGCACGTTTGTGGCTTGTTTCTACCCTTCCCTGGGAGGCCGGGGGCGCCGAGGCCCTGCCTTCTAGGCCCCCATAAAGCCTTTCCTGTCAAGCACATGACTGGCTCCCAACATGCACCTATTTAGCCATATGTACATCTTGGAGAACTATTCAGATCTTCTGCCCATTTTTAAATCAGATTGTTTGTTTTTGTTGTTGAGTTTTGTGAGTTCTCTCGATATTTTGGGTATTAACTTCTTATTAGAGATATGATTTGCAAATATTTTCTCCCATTCAATAAATTGCCTTTTTATTTTGTTGAGGGTTTTCTTTGCTGTGCAGAAGCTTTTCAATTTGATGTAGTTCTACTTGTTTATTTTTGCTTTTCTTGCCTTTGTTTTTGGTGTCAGATCCAGAAAATCATCACCAAGACAAGGAGCTTACTGCCTATGCTTTCTTCTTGAAGTTTTACGGTTTCAGGTCTTACATTCAAATCTTAACTCAATTCAGTTTGAGTTAATTCTTGTGTATGGTGCATGATAGAGTTCCAGTTTTATGCTTTTGCATGTTTTCCCAGCACCATTTATGGAGAGACTGTCGTTTCCCCATTGTATAATCTTGGCTCCTTGGTCATAAATTCATTGACCATGTGAAAGAGAAATGACAAAATGAAGTTGGTATTATCAAAAGAGCAATCTATAATGCAGCCAGGAGGCTTCCAGGAAGCTGAGCTAACATACCACCCCCCTCCTCTCTTCCCTCCCCCGCCTCCCCGAAACTGAACTTTTGAACTGGCCTAAACCAAACAGCTACATCGTGATACAATTTCTGGAACTGGTTCTGCATCACTGAACTCTGTTTAAAAATAAATGTTTCACCTAGCAATAGACATAGCAATTAATCACTTATAGCATAATGTAGGTCGACTTGTAAGCATCAATCACAGCTCTTTCAAACTAACTTGTTGTAACCCCTTGGGAAACCTATCTTTTTTTGTCTTCATAAACTCTGTCCTTTTCTTCCCCTCTCAGAACACAGTTGGGTTTCTACCCAAATCTGTGTCACTCAGATTTGCAATTCCTAAAAAGACCCTCAAATAAAGCTTTTGTTTCCCTTGTAGGTCTTAGTCAAAATTGGTTGGCAACCACATAGGCATGGGTTTGTTTCTGGGCTCTCTATTCTGTTCCATTGATATGTGTCTGTTTTTTATGCCAGTACCATGCTGTTTGGATTCCTGTAGTTTTGTAATATATTTTAAAATCAGATAGTGAGATGCCTCCAGGATTGTTCTTTCTCAAGATGGCTTTGGCTATTTGAGGTCTTTTGTGGTTCCATATAAATTTTAAGATTGTTTGTTCTATTTCTATGAAAAATTAACTTGTAATTTTAAAACTTGTCTGGTAATGCTTCTGTGGACAGGTGCTTTGTATCTTATCTGACTTGCTCATTGTATAAGGGAAAACAGTTATATTAATTTTTTGAGTGAACAGAATAGAGGTGTTCAAATAAAATACAAAATGGAGATCAGACTTGAAAATCCCCCAAATAGTAGAACCAGTTAAGCCACGTAGGTGAAACCTAATATGGCTTGTGCAATGTAAGTGAAACTTCACTAGGGTTGTTTCTTATAAGTGCCTCTGAAAAATCATTAAAAAAATAAAAGGAAAAAAAGAAACACTCCTAAATTATTTTCCAAAAATGGTGTAAGATGACCACTTTTAACCAATCCCTGTTGTTTGGAAAGACCTCAGTCCTATAACCAATCATTCTGAAGATTAAATAGTTTCCATGTTTTTATTATATAAACCATCCTATAACAACATGCCTCAGGGCTTCATACACTGGAGGCTTCCAGTTTGTGACCTGTTCTATATAAATTAAACTCTTACTAAGTACAATTATATTCTTCTGGTTTTATAGTTAACGGTTTTTGGAATTTGACAGGAACCACCTGCCAACTTTATATTGGATTGATCTTAAGAATTGGAATCTGGTTGAAAACTGATGATGTGCAACTATGGAGACTGCTCTAGGCCCTCCCCCTTCTCTCTGTCTCTCTCTGCCTCTGTCTCTGTCTCTCTGTCAAAAACAATAAAATAAATCTTCCAAAAAAAAAAAAAAAGAAGAAAAAAGAATTGGAATCTGGACTCTATCCAGTTTTGCTGCACAACATATTCATTGTAAAGAGAAATTTATAAAAGCTTTGATTCGTATATAAAAAAAGGAGTGTTGGAAATGATGTGCATAGCTCATTTAAAATGAATTAATATATTTGTTAATAACATATTATTAAGATAATTCAACTTGAAAATGGACAGAGGATCTGAATAGACATTTTATCAAAGAAGACATACAGATATCTAACAGGTACATGAAAAGTGCTCAATATCATTATTCATCAGGGAAATACAGATCAGAACTACAATGAGATATCACCTCACACCTATTAGAATGGCTATTATTAAGAAGACAACAAACAACAAGTGCTGTGGAGAAAAAGGAACCCTGTGTACTCTTGATAGGAATGTAAATTGGTACAGCCACTATAGAAAAGTTTGCAGGTTCTTCAAAAACTTAAAAGTGGAAATTACATATGATTCGGCGATCCCACTTCTGGATATTTGTCTGAAGAAAACAAAAACATTAAATAGAAAAGATATCTGCACCCTTGTGTTTATTGTAGCATTATTCACAATAACCAAGAAATAGAAAAAGCCTAAGTGTCCATCAACAGATAAATGGATGAAAGCAGATGTGGTACATACACTGGAATATTAGTCATGAGAAAGAAGAAAATCTTGCCATTTGCAACAACATGGATGAAACTAGAGGGTATTTTGCTAAGTGAAATAAGCCAGACCGAGAAAGAAAAATACTGCATGGATGGTCATGGAAACGGAGCTGATTCTGGGTGGTGAGCACATAATGCAATGCATGGACGATGTGATGTAGAGTTGTACACCTGGAAGCAATGTAATTGCTATTGACCAATGTCACCCCAGTAAATTTAACAAAAAATTTATATACATATATATATATATATATATATATAATATTGCATGGTATCACATATGTGGAATCTTTAAAAAATAAAATAAATAAATAAAGTTAAGCTCACAGAAACAGAATAGAAAAGTAGTTACCAAGAGGTTGGTAAAAGGGTACCAAGAATTTAAACTAAAACATGGTGAGTATAGTTGATCACACTGTATTATCTAATTAGTTTGCTAAGAGAGTGGAATTCAAATGTTCTCACTGTAAAGAGGTAGAAATGCTCAGATTTTTACTAGGGTGTTCATTTTGTAGAATTTTGTCTTGAAAAAAATTTTTTTTTTAAGTTTTATTTTTATTTATTTATTTATTTATTTTTTGACAGAGAGAGAGAGACAGAGACAGAGAGAGAACTGAACTGGGGGAACTCCCCAGTTCAGCATATGGTTCCGCACTGACCGGGGCTGGGCTTCGATCCTTGGTCCCCAGCGCTGCAAAGTGAGCGCTTAACCCACTGAGCCATCCCGGCTTCCCCAATGTCTTGGAATTTTAAGACAAGAAAATTCCTCCTCTTTACCCCCTCCCCCTCTTTCTTCCCACCTTATTGAGGTATAATTGACAGAAAATTCATAAGTTTCAAATCACTTCTGTTTTATTTTTTGGGGGGTGCCTTAATAAACTGCAGATACAGGCTCCATCAGGTGTCAATAAGTTAGAGATATGGAAACACACAGCTCAAAACAACCCTGGGTGTCACCATTCCACAAATCCACTGAGGCAGCTGCTATGTGATTAGTGATGTCAAATTGGACACAGCTTCTTCCCTCAAGATGCTTTGACTCCAGGTAAATCAAGAAAGAATGGAGATAATACCAGTTCTACTCATTCTGCCTGCTGTATTCCAGACAATGTAGTGTGCAAATTTAATAAAAACACCCACACCTCAGTACTATTCACATACCCATCAGTGGGCATGGAGTTAGCAGAGAGAGCCCTTGTCTGAAAATATGAAGACCAGGCTTCTTGCTACCACTAAATTGCTGTGTGAGCTCAAGTAAATACCTTAATGTCAATGGCAATAACTTTTTCTTATTTGTAAACGTGATGAAGCAAGATGTTTTCTAATCCCTGGAAATCATTATCCCTTCTCTTATCCCATGAGATTATGTTTATTTGTCCATATCTATTTACAGAAACAAGGGTTATGTGATTTTTCTTTATTTTTATCTGCCCACTTTATATATATATATATATATATATATATATATATATAGAGAGAGAGAGAGAGAGAGAGAGAGAGAGAGAGAGAAAGAGAGAGAGAGAGAGATAGAGAGAGAGAGAGATATTTATTTTTATTATTTTTGACAGAAAGAAAGAGACATAGACAGAGAGAGACAGAGAGAAGGGGGAGGGCCCAGAGCAGTCTCCATAGTTGTACTGTCATCAGCTTTCAACATGGTTTTGTTCCACGCAGGTGGTCAGGGGCCATGCAGGGCAGGAACTGGGCTGGGGTTCTCCCTCATGGGAAGCACAACCCCTCGAGCCAGGGGCCAAACCGGAGGGCAAGAACCAAACTGGGGGCCTCCTGCATGGGAGGCACACCCCAGTTCAGCATATGGGTCTGCACAGGTTGGGCCTGGGATTCGATCCTTGGTCCAGGGCGGCAAAGCAAGTGCTTAACCCGCTGAGTCATCCCGGCTTCCCCCTCACTATATATTTTATAGGCCTCCTGGAAGTGTGTGAAAGAGGTCATTTGCCAGGAAGTGAAAGAAACTAGAAGAGAGTGGTAATGCAATGAGTTTCAGTTTCAAATGCCAACTCGGGGCAGCCGATAACTCCTGGAATGATTTGGACTGCTAGTAATATCAATTGGTAGGTTAACTGAGGAGGTGGGACTAGATCTCATAGCCTGGCCTGTTTTTATGTACCACATAAAGTATTAACTGACTCCTTTCCCTTTCCTTTCTAGTAACAGTTGAGGATTTTCTAGAACAGTTCTCAAAGTACTACACCTTACACTATGACCTAGGATACACACACACACACACACACACACACACACACACACACACACACACATAACTGAATCAATACTTACCCTTATACCATGCAATGCATTGTTATTTTATATTCTATTGTGTTTTTGTTTGTTTGTTTTTGTTTTTTTAATTCTTGGTTTCCATCAGCAGTTTAAAAGCATTGTCTTGGGGGCAGAGAGAGTGTGGCTAGCAGCTGTCTTCTTTTTGGATCTGGATTGTGAATTTTAGAACAGATGTTTTTTATTCACTCTCTAACTTTGTCATAGGCAATTTACCAGTGGGATTGTCCTGCTGTTGGTCTTAGAGTTAATGGCCCATCTGTTTTGGATCTTGATGAAAGTGGGGGTAGAAGTGGGAACGCAGGGAGAAAGCTCATTAAACATTACCTTTTTTGGGGATTCAGAATGTGGTAGGTCAGCACTGAGCCACCCTGTTGAGAGGTCATTCTTTAAAGAAAATTTGTATTTATAATTCAAGAACTTCTTTTTATTTATTTATTTATTTATTTATTTATTTATTGTTTTTGACGAGAGAGAGAGAGAGAGAGAGAGAGAGAGAGAGAGAGAGAGAGAGAGAGATACATAGAGACAGAGAGAAGGGGGAGAGCCCAGAACAGTCTCCATAGCTGCACATCATCAGCTTTTCCACATAGTTTCATTCCACAGGTGGGCTTGGGACTGCACAGGGCAGGGACTTGGCCAGGGTCTCACCCCAGCGAGAACTGAGCTGGGGGCACTCCCCAGCTCAGCATATGAGTCCACTGGGGCCGGGATTTGATCCTCGGTCCCTGGGGCTGCAAAGTGAGCTCTCAACCCACTGAGCCATCCTGGCTTCCCCTTGATTCAAGAACTTCTGAGAAATATATAAACAATTTTAGAAATGTAGGCATCTCCTGCTATACATCAGTAACCTGTTATTGAAAAATCAGTTTTTCTGTATGAAAATGCTAATCTGGGGTCTATTTCTCATTTTATTTTATATAAGAAAAATTATATTATGCATATGTGAACCCCAAGCCCTCAACTAATTTCTTAAACAGGTAACTAAAGTATGGTCATACACCTACATATAATTTTTAAAAATCTAAACTATCTTGTTGGGTGTCAAATGCTTAAAACATTGCTTCTTCATCACCAAATAATTAATAGGGTTCATTAACAAACAAAAGCCTTTGTGCCATGGAAGGCCACTGACCAAGATGGCACTAATATTCTCCTCAGGCTGCTTAAACTTAAACAGGTTTCTTCCTGACTCAGCCCTGAGCTTCCCTTTTCTTAGAGTAATTTGCTCTAGAAACCTTATAATTATAAATTCTTTCTCTGCTCCTTAAAGATGTAAGTCTTTTTAAAAACTCTCCTGTGAGTTTTACAAGTGAGGAAAGTCTTAAGGAATCATCTCTTTGGCAGGTAACCTAGCCAGCAAAGGAGATAGCACCTCATCTCTCAGTTTCTGGGAGAGGGTCGGAACCTTCTTTCAAGATGCTTTGTTCCAAGTTGCAAAACTATTTCTTGTCATAAAGATACGAGACATTTGTTTGTTTGTTTTTAAATAAAGCTGATTAGCAAATACAGATAGCCTATGACTTCCCCCTAATATCCTCCACTACTTTTCCACTAGCTCGTCCCAGACCTTAAAAAAATCCTCCCTGAGTTGAACTGAGTTCAAACTTAGTTCTGGCCTCTCTCCCCTAGTGCAGTAGCCTTGAACAAAGTCTTCTCTGCCTGTTTAACCTTGTCCAGTACAATTTGTACTTTGACATCAACAACGGTCCTATACTGCATCTCTTTGGTAGACAATGAATTCCAGAAATTTAAAAAAGTTTAACAGGAACTCTGTGTTAGTTTCCTAGGGTTGCCATAACCAAGCACCACAAACTGGATGGTTTAAATAACAAAGTCATTTTCTCACAGTTCTGGTGACCAGAGTCTAAATCAAGGGGTCGACAGGGCCAGGCTCTTTGTGAAGGCTCTAGGAAAGAATGTGCCCCGTACCTTTCTCTTAGCTTCTGATGTTGCCACCAATCCGTGGTGTTCCGTGACCTGTAGATACATCGTTCTGATCACTGTCATTAACGAATGGCATTCTCTTGTGCATGGCTATCTCTGTGTCTCTTCTCTTCTTCTTACAAGGATACCAGTCTTATTGGGTCAAGGGCCCATCATGATAGGGGAGAATAAAACTTCACAATAGCTGGACCCCAGGCCAGGGAACTTCCTGCTGCTTCATGTAACCCTGCCATCTGCTTCTGTGGTCTCACTTGCTTCCTGCCACCATTACTGTGGCGAGGCTTGCTGCCTGCCCCTAAATCCGCCTGACCTACATACCAGGTGAAACCCACCTATATAAGCTCTGCACACCCTGCAGACTCGTGGCTTGCCCAGTACCAGGGACTACTCTGTGAGAACCCCTGTATAACCCTGGAGGCCCTATGGACCCTGAACACTGCCACATTCCTGCCAGTTGGAGAAGGAAGCCTGGACCATGACTGCACCAAGTTGGTAGACGAGGTCTACGCAAGCCAGCTGGATCTCCGCGACACCCCACTGCCCAATCCAGAGCTCACCCTCTTCACCAACGGTAGCAGCTACATGAGGGTTGGAGAGCGGTGGGCCGGGTACGCGGTGACCACCGAACACTCGGTGATCAAAACAAAGGCACTCCTGGGAGTGTGGTGGGCACAGCGAGCTGAGCTGCAGGCCTTGGTGAGGGCCCTGGTGCTTGCAGAAGGGAAGGAAGTCAACATATATACAGACTCCCACTATGCATTCACCACTGCCCACATCCACGGGGCTATATAGAAAGAACGGGGACTGCTGACAGCCGAAGGTAAGGCTGTTAAAAACAAGGAGGAAATTCTAAACCTGTTGGAAGTTGTCTGGCTCCCTAAGCAGGTGGCAATCCTGCACTGCCAGGGACACCAGAAGGGGTCAGACTTAGTCATTGCTGGAAACTGGCTGGCAGACAAGGCCACCAAGGTGGCAGTTGAGGGAGATTCGGAGGGCAACCAGGAGCCATTACGTCTCCTGGCAGCCAACAAAGGCATGAGGCCACCACAGTATTCGGATGAAGAAAAGAAATGGGCCAGGTCAGAGGGGGCCATCGGAATACAGAAGGGATGGTGGCACGTCCCCAGAAGGAAGACTGTTCGTCCCCACCCTGCTCGGTCCACAGCTCATCTCTGAGTGTCACCAGTTGACCCACTTCAGTAAAACAGCATTAGAACTTCTGAAGAAACAGTTTTATGTCAGCCGGCTCTCCACCCTCTGTAAGACTATCGGAGAATGGTGCATAACTTGTGCCAAGAACCATGTGGCTGCTGCTCCGTGCCCATCCCCCAGGGTGCAACGGGTTGGTGCCATGCCCTTTTAGGACCTTGAAGTAGATTTCACTGAAGCATGCCCAAGCTGGGGGTACCAATACCTGCTAGTGCTGGTCTGCACCTTCTCAGGATGGGTAGAGGCCTTCCCAACTAGAACAGAAAAGAACCGGGCGGTGGCTAAGGAAAATAATCCTCGGTATGGCATGCCCTTGACTACATAGTGACAATGGGCTGGCCTTTGTGGCCGAGCTGGTGCAGACAGTGATGAGGGCACTTGGGATTACCTGGAAGTTACACACAACCTATAGGCCTCAGAGTTCAGGGAAAGTGGAACAAATGAACCACATCCTCAAGACCACCCTGGCCAGACTCGGCCAGGAAACTGGGCACACTTGGCTAGAGCTCCTGCCCGTAGCGCTTCTCCGGGTAAGATGTGCTCCCGGAAAATATGGGTTCACCCTGTACGAGTTTCTGTATGGCCAGCCCCCACCCTCCTGGGTAATATCCCAGGAAACCTCCAGCAACTGGGGAATAGGAATCTAGAGGGACAAATGAAGGCTCTGGGCAAAGTCCTCCAGATGGTTAGGGACTATGTCCTAGAAAAGGCACCCATCTTGCTGGGGACCCCAGTTTACCCCTTCTGTTCTAGAGACCAGGTTTGGGTAAAGGATTGGAAAAAGGAGCCCCTCAGGCCACACTGGACAGGACCCCATACTGTTATTCTTGTCACCCCAACAGCTCTTAAGGTTACAGGTATCACCTGTGGGTCCATCACACCCGGGTGAAATGGGCCCATTGAGAAGAGGTCCCCCACCAGCTGGGATGCCTGCCTGGATCCGGCTGACCCGCTGAGGGTCAAACGGAAGAGGACAACCGCATGACTCCGGTCCCAGTATGCCCTCTCCGGTTTAACCTCACCGCTGGATTCCTGAAGGTAGTGGGCATCGCCGGATTGGCCATCCCGAGCCCTCCAGATTAGACATGGCTGGAAAAAGGACTTTTGTGACTCACCCTGCTAGCACGGGTAGTTCACTTTTGTTTCCTTACCTGCTTTCCCGACTGGCTACCCCAGGAAAGACACTGAATCACTTGTCTACATTTCTTGGCCTGTTTGCCCTACTGGCTGCCTTAACGGCCTACACCAGACATTGGGAATTCCAGGTAAAATGTACCTGGGGTGACGAAGGGGTCATCAACAGAACCCGAACGGGAGGGAATTGGACCCCGGTCACCATTCAGTTCGACACCTGCGGTGTCATGAAGCCTGGATCCTGGACCAACTGTGGGGGAAAAGACTGGGAAAAGTACTATGTCATTCAACATAAATACGTATGCTTCAGGCCACCAGAAAGGGTTTTTTGGGGGTGCTGTGACAATAGGAGGGAATTCTTCTGCCCATACTGGTCCTGCCCCAGGGTTGCCCACTCCGGGAGCCCCATGGATGGGGTAAACAGCCCCAAGCCCCCAGCAGACTGCCAGCTCGGGCATTGCAATCCCACTATCTATGTCAGGGGTCTCCAAACTACGGCCCACGGGCCAGATGCGGCCCACAAGGCCCTCTCATCCGGCCCGTGGAGACCTTTTTATCTACGGAAAAAAATTACGGAAATTTACGTGTATCCTGCCAAGATCAGCCGCTTACTTTTTCTACTTCTGTTCACAGTCAATGAGATGATATAACGCCATCTAGTGGCAGAGTTTTTAAATGGTTTGCTGCTTGTTCAAGACTTGATTATTTTGATCACAGTTTGCCAGTTGCGGTTGACTGCTGCGATGAGGAGGTGTTGGTGTCAGTTAGCGTCTA
>PVKE010049618.1:0-11213 GCA_004027555.1 Craseonycteris thonglongyai | reverse complement strand
TCCCTCAATATTAGCAGAAAGTGTTACTTTAAATAAAGCTGAGTGGGAGCTAAATATATGGTGATGGAAAGAAAATTGACTCTGAGTGGTGAACACATATTGTAACACATAGATGAAGTGCTATAGTATTACACATCTGGAACCTATGTACTTTTTACTAACCAATGTCACCCCAATAAATTTAACAATAAAAAAATGCATTATATTTTTCCACATTTTTCTATACAAAATATTATAATAGTATAGCTACCATTTAATCAGTGGGAAAGAAAAAATAAATGAAGCTGGGAAGGATTTATACTTTTGCTTAAGGATTTACACTTATGACTGTCTGTCTCTTTAAGCACAAAGAATTGAGTTTGGTGTCTACAAAGCAGCTGCAAATGGGGGAGTGAGATGACAATTCATATCCACAATACATGTTCCTCATGGTACACTAGCATCTTTGCCACAAAGAGTTTGGTCAAATCATAAAATCAGTTAAAAACAAACAAAAACATACAATAAGAAAATACAAGATACAATCTAGTATAAGACTTTTCAGATATTTATATAAACAATATATTTGACATTCATACTATTTTATTCCTTTTAGCCTTTCTTTTTTTTTAATGAGATAGCAGTAGAGGTAATTCTGCTCCAGACTCCAGTGCAAGTCTCATCCAACAGTAGCACTAAGTAGCAGCAAAAATGAAGGATATTTTTATTGTTTAGTATTTCCAGTTTCCAAAATATACTACAATGTGTTGTTTCTTTGTGGTTAAACATAAAGAGAAGCACTTAAGATTATAGTGCGTTGTGGTGCTTGGAAACTGGCCAGTGCTCTCTCTGTATACTTTTATGTTCTAGAACTAGGTCTGTGTGGGAAGAGGTATGAGATCCCTAGTGAATTATCACCAGTCTCCTTGTACAATTTTGTGAAACAGTGGGGCTTATCAGGAGACCAAACATTGAAGTTCAAAACCTTAACTACTAGACACAACTCCTACATAAAATTGCAATGTAATTTCCAAATCCATGGATTGTACTTTATATTAGGAATAAATTAATACTCAATATTTAGATGCTAGTTAGAAACTAAAGATCTTTTTATGAAGATAACTGGGTAAAATAAATAAATGGAGTACAAATGATAATCTATTTCTAAGTAAATATATGATTAGAAAAGTTAGTTACTAATTTTTATGAGTGATAATATCTACATGATATAAAACTCATTCTTCAAGAAAATATATGCTTTTGAGTAAGGTTTAAACTCCTCAAAATTTGTTTTTGTAGGTGATATTTCCCATGAATGAATCAGTATTGTTTTCCCATATTAACTGACATTTCTGTTTTGCTGTTAACCAGGAAGGGGTTGAGAGTGAGGACTTCTAATATATCAAATGGTATATTAGTGTCCAATATGATATCTGTTGAAGGAAAGCTCTCAGATATATACTTACTTTCCTAGGAGACAATTCTCTACTTTCTAATGTCCTACAAAAGTCAGTTGTTGATATGTTTAATATTAGTCCCACAAAATTCTATTTCTATGTCTATGTGCATATTCATGTCTCTGGATTTTGAGTATAACATTTTGAACATTTTTACTATCAATATATGAAAAATCATTGTTTTCAAAGTACATAATCCCTTCTAGAAATGTGTCATGAGTCATTTATATATATATATTTTTTAATTAAATTTATTGAGGTAACATTGGTTAATAACATTATATAAACTTCAGGTGTAAAAGATTAAAATTTGATATTTGCATACTGTATTGTGTACTCACCACCAAAGTCTAGTTTTCTTCTGTTACCATATATGTGACCCCTCTCCAACCAATTCACCCTACCTCATTACCCTTTCCCTTTGGTAACCACTATTCTGTTGTCAGTATCTATGAGTTTGTTTATGCTTGTTTTTGTTCATTTATTACTTTTTGGTTTATATTTAACATATGAGTGATAGCGTGTGGTATTCATCCCTTTCTATCTGATTTATTTCACTTAGCATAATATCCTCAAGATTTATCCAAGTTGTTGCAAATGGCAGTATTTTAACCTTTTTATGGTTGAGTACTATTGCATTGTATATATTTATGTATAGGTATATATGTCTTATTTATCAATTTATCTATTGATGGACACTTAGGTTGTTTTCTTGTATTGGCTATTGTAAATAATGCAATGAATGTATAGGTAAATAAATCTTTGCAAATTAGTGTTTTCATATTTTGGGGTTTAATACCCAGGAGAAGTATTGCTGGATCACATGACAGCTCTGTTCTTGAACATTATGGAAACTTCAGACTCTTCTCCATAGTAGTTGCACAAATTACATTCCTACCAACAGTGTTCAAGAGTTCCTTTATCTCTGAATCTTTTTTAAGACTTGTTATTTCTTGTGTCTTTGATAATAGGCATTCTAAGACGTGTGAGGTGATATCTTGTGGTTTTGACTTGTATTTCCCTAGTGGTTAGTGATGTTGAACACCTTTTCATATGTTTTTTGTCTAACTGTGTATCTTTTAGAAAAAAGTCTATTCAGAACATCTGCCTATTTTTTAAATTGGATTGTTTGTTTTTTTGTGGTTCAAGTATATAAGTTCTTTATATATTTTTGATATTAACCCCTTTTTGGAAGTATCATTTGAAAATATCTTCTCCCATTTGGTGGGTTGCCTTTTTACTTTGCTGATGGTTTCTTTTGCTGTGCAGAAGCTTTTTAGTTTGATGTAGTCCCATTCATTTACTTTTGCTGTTGTGTCACTTGCCTTTGGAGTGAAATTCACACAAACACTCCCGAGTCCTGAGACCAATGTCCAGAATCTTTGTGACTATTGTTTTTTTCTTTCTATTTGTTCCATTATTTCAAGTTTTACATTCAAATTCTTAACCATTTTGAGTTAATTTTTGTGTATGGTATAAGATAGTAGTATAGTTTTGCTTTTTTTATATGGCTTTCCAGTTTTTCAATGCCATTTATTGAAGACACTTTTGATCAAGGCAATATTTCAGATGTTTTAATTGTTCTACTTGGCTGTCTAAAATTCTAATGTATAGCATGTGATACAGAACCCCCACCCTCCCCCCTTTTTTTAGTTCAATATATATTCCCAAGCAGTTCCAATAGATAGTTAATTATACAAGGGTGGGCTGATAAATTTTTCTTCCACTGAAATAGAAAATGGAAGGGGAAATGTATTTTAAGTAAATAAAAAAGAAATAGACTTACGTCATTTATTTTCAAAGCTGCATAATTATTTTTCTATGAAAATGACCACACACTTTAATATACTACCACTTATGCTGCATTAGTTTTTAAAATCTATTCTTAAAAAAATAAAATAAAATAAACCAGTGTTTTGGTTGTTTCTAAAACTTGGCAACTGTAACACTATTTTCACCAACCAACGTCATACCAATAAAGTTTTTAAAAATCAGTGTTAGGTTTTTGAAACCATTTTCTCTCGCCAGACATCACCTCTTCATGACAGATGAACAGCCTTATCCAGAGTCTTGGTGTACTCACATCAAGACATTGATTACCACAAATAGCTTACATTCATCAGTTTCATTGGAGGAACTTTATTTGCTCTTCAGAATTCAATAACAGCATACTTTTTGAATTGTATGTTTAAACTATCATTTCACTGTATACTGGGTGAAAAATGTAAGCATGTGTGTGTGCAAATGTCAAAAATGATGGCGGTCTAGCCAGAGCAATCAGACAAGAGAAACGAATAAAAGGTATTAGAATCAGGAGAAAAGAAGTTAAACTGTCACTCTTTGCAGATGACATGATCCTGTATATGGAAAACTCTAAAGACTCTATCAGAAATCTATTACAAATAATAGGCAAATACAGTAAAGTCTCAGGATACAAAATCAATGTCCCAAAATCAACTGCAGTTTTGTATGCCAACAATGAAACTTCAGAAAGAGAGATGAGAAGATCCATTCCCTTTGCCATTGTAAAAAAAAAATGAAATACCTAGGAATAAATCTAACAAAGAACGTGAAGGACTTTATACACTGAAAACTATAAGACACTCTTAAAAGAAATTAAAGAGGACACGAAGAAATGGAAAGACATTCCACATTCATGGATTGGAAGAATTAACATAGTTAAAATGGCCATAACTCCCCAAAGCAATATACAGATTCAATGCCATTCCCATCAAAATCCCACAGTCATTCTTTCAAGAAATAGATTTAAAAAATCATCAAATTTGAATGGAACCACAAAAGACCACGAAACGCAAAAGCTATCTTAAGAAAAAAGGATAAAGCTGGGGGCATCTCACTGCCTGACTTTTATCTGTACTACAAAGCCTCAGTAATCAAAACAGCTTGGTACTGGCAGAAAAACAGACCCACGGACCAATGGAACAGAATTGAAAACCCAGAAATAAACCCACAAATTTATGGACAGATTATTTTTGATAAAGAATCGAAAAATATACAGTGGGGAAAAGAAAGCCTCTTCAGTAAATGATGCTGGGAAAATTGGAAAACCACATGCAAAAGGCTGAAGGTGAACTGTGATCTCTCACCATATACCAAAATTAACTCAAAATGGATTAAAGACCTCCAAATAGGAAAGGAAACAATAAATTGCATAGAAGAAAACATTGGCACTAAACTTATAGACCTAGGATTGAGGGAGGACTTTATGAATCTGACCTCATTGGCAAGGGAAGTAAAAGCACAAATAAACAAATGGGACCTTATCAAGCTAAAAAGCTTCTGCACTGCAAAGGAAACCATCAACAAAGCAAAGAGGCAACCAACCAACTGGGAGAAAATATTTGCAAACAATGCCTCTGATAAGGGTTAATATCAAAAATATACAAAGAACTTGTACAACTAAACAAGAACAAAACAAGCAATCCAATTAAAAAATGGGCAGATGACCTTAACAGACGCTTCTCTCAGGAAGACATACACATGGCCAACAGATATATGAAAAAATGCTCCACTTCACTAGCAATTAGGGAGATGCAAATAAAAACCACAATGAGATACCATCTTACACCTCATAGAATGGCTATAATCAACAAGAAAAGGGATAACAAGTGCTGGAGAGGCTGTGGACAAAAAGGAACCCTCATACATTGCCGGTGGGAATGTAAACTGGTACAACCACTATAGAAGGCTGTATGGAGATTCCTCAAAAAATTATGGATGAAATTACCGTATGACCCAGCCACCCCTCTACTAGGTATCTACCCAAAAAACCTGAAAACCTCAATCTTTAAAGATGTTCATCACATGTTCATCACAGCATGTTCATCGCAGTGCCGCATGTTCATAGCAGCATTGTTCACAGTGGCCAGAACGTGGAAACAACCAAAGTTCCCTTTGACAGATGACTGGATAAAGAAGATGTGGTATATTTACACAATGGAATACTATTCAGAGATAAGAAATGATGAAATACAGTCATTTGTGGCAACATATATGGACCTAGAGACCATCTTATTAAGCTAAATAAGTCATACAGAAAGAATCAGGAAACATATGACCTCACTTATAGGTGGAATATAAAACTGAAAGTTACAAAGACACAGAGACCTATGGACACACTCAATAGCTGGGTGATTACCTGAGGGAAGGGGAGGAGGGAGGAAAGAGAGAGGGAGAGGAGGTGGGAGAGGGCACCAGCATTATGGACACACTCAATAGTTTGGTGGTTACCTGGAGAGGGTGGAGGAGGGGGGAGGGAGAGTTGTGGGGGAGGTGGGATTGGGCACCAGATGTGTGTGTGTGTGGGGGGGGGAGGCTGGTTCTGGGTGGTGGGCACATGGTGCGATGCGTGGGTGATGTGATGTGGACTTGTGCATCTGGAAACTATCTAATTGTTACCAATCAATGTCACCCCATTAAATTTAACAATAAAAATATCGTGTGACTACACAGAACCAGTCATATCTAGATATATCTAATGTAACCAAAAATATTACAGTGGAGGCAAAATTTATCAGCCTACCCTCATAGAAACAGCAATATCAAGCTGTGAAGGAGGATTGCTCTATCTTTTACTAGCTTTTCTCTTTATTTCTCTCAATTTCTTAAGGAAAATATATTAAAGAGAACAAGGTGATGCAAAGAAACACTTATTACTAGCAAGTATTTAGTCCCCAGTCCCAGGTCAGTATCTTAGTCAGTAGGAATATGGAAACAAACAAATTTGTTAAAATTTATAGCAATAATAGTTGGAGCACCCTGTTTTACATCCTTATATCAGGTCTTATGACTTTGGTGGTAAAGAACATTCAGGCTAGCCTACATGAAGTAAAAAGATGTGAGTTTTCCTCTCTCTATAGAAAAAAATTGGATTAAATCACTCATATCCTGGTCCACTCAGTTAGTGAAAATGGTCATAAGCAAGCATAGCCTACCTTGCTAGTCACAGAAGAAAGTGATAGGAAAGCTGGAGAAAGAAAAGGTAGAGGAGCCCAGGCCTCTCAAAACACACTGTTCTTCAATTCAAAAGGCTAACTATTCTCCTACCTTATCATACCTTTCAAGACCCATGAGAAGGAATGCGTATAAAAAGAGATAGAAGGGACATTTCCCTCTGCTCCAACTAAATCCCATTCTCTAATTGATCCCAGTACATGTTTACCATTTTGATTAATGAAACAGTAGTCTTATTTTGTAAGTGTGAAGTGAAAAAGGTGACAAGTTTTCAACTGCCTGCCCTAGGCACAACATATGTAAGTTGAGTTTTCTGAATCATGAGTGTAACATCATCCATTATCCACTACTGTGATTATATCATAGACTTTTTTTGTTTTGAGATAAATAACATTTATAGAAATATTTATTCATCAGCACTATATTGGTTTTGTTAATCATCTAAAACTGTATCCTGTGTATGCTCAGATGGCTCAGCAGATTGAATACTTGTCTTGCAACCTCAAGGTCCTGGGATCAAATTCTGGCCCTATCCCATAAAAATCCATATGCTGAACTGTGTCACAACTGATAACTGTGAAGGTTCTCACCTCCCTTGTGGGAGGCCCCCAGTTTGATTTCCACCCCGACCAGCCCCACATCCACCTGTGTGGAATGAAACCATGTCACAACTAGATGTACAACTATAGAGATTGACTGAGCCCTTCCCATTTCTCTCTCTCTCTGTCTGTCTCTCTTTGTTTCCTCCACCTCCCTCTCATCTTAAACAATAAAACAAATCTTTAAAACTATATTCCAATGAATTTCATAATGAAAAAAAAGCAGACCCTGGAAACACTATCATGCTGTGTTGAACTTACGTGGGGCTTCCATGATCCTATTTTACCCACATACACAGGCAGTTCTGTAGGACATCCATTAGTTTTCACAACTCATGGTTTAGTGTCTTAATAGACTTCTATGACCCTTTTACTGATGTAGCAAATGTTATTGTTCACCAGTAACCTGAAGAATAACTTGGATTTCTTTTAGGCAAGAAACTTATTTATATTTGCATTAAATTACATAGCTGTCTATTAATTAATGAAATATTGAATTATTCTTAGCTCATGCATGATTCCATAGATCTTATATATGCTATTGGGAATCAATTTTAGTTTAGACTTGATTTAAAGTTACATTTAATGTAATATGTAGGTCTTTGGTGATGAGAGAAAAGAAGGATGTTAGAATCAAATGAATAGGTCCAGGGAAAGTAAATTAAAATTTTTTTTTTCTTTTTTAATATTAGAACTTCTGCACAGCAATGTGATATAATCATATAATCATACACATTTTCTCTTTCTAAGTTTCACTCAGTCAAAGCTATGAAGCTAATGACAAAGTGATGTTTTATCTGTTTCTGTTTGTCATTTGGACTGGCTGTAACTGCATACCACTGATTTTACCTTTTTAACTCTCCATAACAAAAACTTTTTTTTTCTTTCTTTCTTAGGTTAAACTAAATTCACACAATATACTCTGGTATGTTTCTTCAAAGACCTGGCTTTCAACTAGTTTCCAATTAATGAAGAATTGGGAAATGTTTTCTGGCACAAATGAAGTTTTTCAAGACACATGTCATTTAATCTGTAGCTCCTCATTTCTTTTGCTATTTACAATACCTCTTTGAAATTTTATTAGACTGTTCTGTTGTTTGGTTTTTGTTTTTTGTTTTTGCAGCTCCCTATGAAGACACTTATTAAAAAAAATGAAACTTTTTTTTTAATGAACTAATGTTTTATCTGGAACAAACGAAATGCTTACTAAAATAATAAATATTCTACTGCCAGTGTTAAATATGATTTTTAATAAAAGCTTTATAATGGCTAAACACAAGCCATGTAATATTCAAATTTTCAAATTATGAAGTTGTAATTTCAGAGACTGAACATATTAGAGGGATAATCTTAGTAGTTCAATATTACTTAATTCAGAGGAACAGAATTGTTACTCTACTGTTAACAAAATTTCAGTATCTTACATAATTTGCTTAATCTAATCAACTAACTTTTTATTAAAGAATACTTCTTGGAAATATGTGACTTACTATCAAAATTTGGAGAGGTTTTTAAAATTTTTGATAGTTACATTGCCATTATGCATGGCATTATTTTTATTGGTTTCTAGTGTAAGTTTCATTTTTTTTTTTGAATTGCATATCATATTATCATTGCTTTATCTGGAAATTCATACTTGAGTAAATTTTAAAGGAAGAATACATCGGAAATAATATTGTGGAGTCTTTTCATGTCTGATAAAGTCATTACTTTCCTAATTTGACTTCACACTGACATTTTGGCTCAATATAAAATTATAGCTTAGTAATTACTTTTTTCCCCAGAGGTTTGATGAGTTTCATCATTAATATTTAGAAACCAGAATGGCAAATAAAATCATTAATAATAAACTCAATTTTGGTTCCTTATAGGTTGCCATCTTCCTCCTCTTTCACTCACCCCTAAAATACCTCCCACCTGTCAACCATCAAAATGTTCTTTGTATCTCTGTTTGTTTTTGTTTTGTTTGTTTTGTTTGTTCTTTAGAATCCACATATGAGTATAAGCAAAATCACATTACCTCAATCTTTCTCTGTCTGACATATTTCACTCAGCACAGTACCCTTCAGGTTCATTTATGTTGCCTTGAATGGCAAGAACCCATTTTGATCCATGTCCAAGCAATATTCCATTATACATTTGTAACACCTCTTTATCTATTCATCTATTGATGGACATTCAAGCTGTCTCCACACTTTGGCCATTGTAGTAACGCTGCAATGAACATATGGATGCACTTGACCCATTGAATTAAAGTTTTGGGTTTCTTCAGATAAATATCCAGAAGTAAGATTACTGGATCCTTCTTTCTATCTTGTTATAGCCTTTATTTTAAAGTTCACTTTGTTTGCTAAAGTATTGCTACCTCAGCTTTTTTTTCATTTGCATGAAATACCTTTTTCCCATCCCTTTACTTTGAGTGTATGTGAGCCCTTTGCTCTGAAGCGAGTCTCTTGTAAGCAGCATATGTAAGGGTCTTGTTTTCTTACCTATTCAGCCACCCTACTTTTTGATTTAGGGCATTTGATTCAATTACATTGAAAGTAACTATTGATAGATATGTAGTTATTGCCACTTTATTATTCATAGTTTCGGTCTTTTTTCTTTTTTACTTTTTTGTATTTTATTAAAAACAGTAATACAATAATAACCTTTTTTTTTTAAGTACTATATTTTATTGTTAAATTTAATGGGGTGACATTGGTTGGTAACAATTAGTTTCCTGATGTACAACTCCACATCACATCACGCATGCATCGCATTATGTGCCCAGCTTCCAGAATCAGGTCCCCCTCCAACACCATATATCTGGTGCCCAATCTCCCCTCCCCCCACAACTCTCCCTCCCCACTCCTCCCTCCTCTCTAGGTAAACACCAAACCATTGAGTGTGTCCATAATGCTGGTGCCCTCTCCCACATCCCCTCCCTCACTCCCTCCCCCCTCCACCCCTTCCCTCAAGCAATCACCAAGTTATTGAGTGTGTCCATAGGTTTCTGTGTCTTTGTAACTTTCAGTATTATATTCCATCTATAAGTGAGGTCATATGTTTCCGGATTCTTTCATTCTGACTTATTTCGCTTAATAAGATGGTCTCTAGGTCCATCCATGTTGTCACAAAAGACTGTATTTCATCATTTCTTATCGCTGAGTAGTATTCCATTGTGTAAATGTACCACATCTTCTTTATCCAGTCATCTATCAAAGGGCATTTTGGTTGTTTCCATGTTCTGGCCACTGTGAACAGTGCTGCGATGAACATGCAGGTACATACATCTTTAAAGATTGAGGTTTTCAGGTTTTTTTGGGTAGATACCCAGTAGAGGGATGGCTGGGTCATATGGTAATTCCATTCGTAATTTTTTGAGGAATCTCCATACAGCGTTCCAGAGTGGTTGTACCAGTTCACATTCCCACCAGCAGTGTATGAGGGTTCGTTCCTTTTTGTCCACAGCCTCTCCAGCACTTGTTATCCCTTTTCTTGTTGATTATAGCCATTCTATGAGGTGTAAGATGGTATCTCATTGTGGTTTTTATTTGCATCTCCCTAATTGCTAATGAAGTGGAGCATTTTTTCATATATCTGTTGGCCATGTGTATGTCTTCCTGAGAGAAGCGTCTGTTAAGGTCATCTGCCCATTTTTTAATTGGATTGCTTGTTTTGTTCTTGTTTAGTTGTACAAGTTCTTTGTATATTTTTGATATTAACCCTTATCAGAGGCATTGTTTGCAAATATTTTCTCCCAGTTGGTTGGTTGCCTCTTTGCTTTGTTGATGGTTTCCTTTGCAGTGCAGAAGCTTTTTAGCTTGATAAGGTCCCATTTGTTTATTTGTGCTTTTACTTCCCTTGCCAATGAGGTCAGATTCACAAAGTCCTCCCTCAATCCCAGGTCCATAAGTTTAGTGCCAATGTTTTCTTCTATTTGGTCTTTAATCCATTTTGAGATAGTTTTGGTATATGGTGAGAGATCACAGTTTACCTTCAGCCTTTTGCATATGGTTTTCTAATTTTCCCAGCACCATTTACTGAAGAGGCTTTCTTTTCCCCACTGTATATTTTTTGATCATTTATCAAAAATAATCTGTCCATAAATTTGTGGGTTTATTTCTGGGTTTTCAATTCTGTTCCATTGGTCCGTGGGTCTGTTTTTCTGCCAGTACCAAGCTGTTTTGATTACTGAGGCTTTGTAGTACAGATAAAAGTC
>PVKE010049617.1:0-11213 GCA_004027555.1 Craseonycteris thonglongyai | reverse complement strand
TGTTTTTTCTCCTCTAATTAATTTTCAGGCCACTTAGACTTGCTCTGATGTTTGACAGCCTTCATGATTAAAAATTTTTTTTTTACAAATTGTAGCAGATGAATGTCTCCAAATATGAGTTTATATTCTTACAACTGTTGTGTGACCTTACAACATTAAAAGTTTATTTTGAATAGGATTGATAAGGTTCCTACCTCCGATGAGGCAACCCTAACAGAGAAATTTCTGTGTTGTAAATGGCTGGTAGAACAGACAATGTTGAGGAATGGAGAAGTGTGAGCCAAAGAACATGTGTCATTCATGGGTCATGGAAGCTGTGGTCAGAGAGGGCTAGTGGGAGCTTCTGAAGACCTCATGGAATTGCCCCCAAACAGAAAGAATCCACTTTCAATATATGACTGACCCAGAGAATGTGAATCTAGAAAACCACTTTACCATCCAACAGCAAAATTAAAACCATTCCATTAATTCTCTTGATTTTTCTCCTCCCATTACCTGTGACCCAGATGAGATAATGAGAACAGCTAATGAGATAAGGAGTAGGCAAGTGGAGAACGCAGGTGGCTTGCCAATTATAGGTTGTGGAGAGGAGGAGAAAGCTTCCTTTTGAATAAAAAGGAAAAATTGTTTAATGTCTTAAATCTATGAGATTTTGCATTTATGAAATGAAACGGTTCTACAACTTAACATAACTGGGATATTTTTTTAATTACTTGACTGTGAGCAAAGGAATCATAGGGCTTCCGGAGATTTCATATACTGCCAATGGGTGAGGAAGGGATTTCTACCCACTAAACAGTATGTCCAGGGATTATAGGAAATATAAAATTGTATTTAATCATATCCCATGTATGTTTAACATATTTATCAAAAAGTAATTAAAAGGAAACCATCCTCAAACTGGCTTAAATAATGATTATTTATTGGGTGATGTGACTGGACAGTATAGAAGTTAGGTTGACATCAGGTAAGGCTTTACCATTCAACCTTCTTTGAGTCCCATGTGGCCCTAAGATGTTTGCCAAAAGTACCCAAAAGTATATACTTTATGTTTCTTGTCTAGCTAAAAAGAGTTTCTTTGTCCTGACATATTCAACAAAAATCCTGTGGTTTACTCTGGTTCAAATCACCCGTGAAACTCTATCTGTGGCAGGGTCAGTTGTGTGATTACTTAGCTTAGATCACGTGCACAGGTTAGGATCATCATCTCTGGAACCACACAAGCCCCAAAGGGAAAGTACTGCATTTGCAGGAAGAAAGCGGTTAATATATTCCAGAAACACAATTAAAAAGGCCTATTAAAATATTTAATCTTCATAGCAATTGTGTGAGGTTGGTAATATTGTTACCCCATTTTTCACATGAGAAAAAATTTTGAAGGACAAATAACTTGTAGGTTGTGATCTGAGAATCAAATCCAGGTCATTCTAACTTTGCACCTCAAAGTCATTCTATTTTTTATTATACAGCCTATGTAACACAAATTAAAAATGTATAAGGTTATTTGATCTGTACCAGGAAAGTATTTTAGGCTTTGTCTTCTAATACATTTCAGGTTGTGAAGGAACCTCGTGGGAAGCTTAAGAGTCTTGAAATGATAAATAACTTTCTTTTCTAGGAACTGAAAATCTTATCAGTCATAGATAAGAAGAGTTTTACTTAAATTTTGGAAACTTTAAAAAGGTTCTTTTATTCTTGTTTATGAAAAACTCAGAAGAAATATATGTACCTTGAGATCAAAGCTCCTGTTGATTTTAGGATTATATAATTATTCCAGATGCCACATGTAACATTTGTGTTCTCTTTTTATTAATTTAGTTTGGACTGGCATGGTGGAAAGCTTAGGCAGTAAAAGGAGGGTATCCTAACAGTCAGATTGAGGGGAGAATTCAAGAGCTGTTAGCATTATGAATGGAAGCTATTAGCTGATAAAATCTTGCTTTAGAGAGTTTAGACTGGGGCATTAAAACAAATCGTTGTCCTGGGCATTGGAGTTAAATAAGGACACGTGATAATGAAATTTCATTGTCTTGATTCTGTGGGAAATAGATATTCAAAGGTTGTGGGTTCATAAGCATTAATGGTGTAGGACTGTATCTTTCAGAGGCTCTTTTGGGAAAAAGGTAACTGAGCAAATTATGCTTGTAGTACATTGGCATATCTTCTAACCCACTTCTTATTTTAGAAATGCTTCATATTATTAATTTACCTAAATGCCAAGGGAGACAGATGCTCAGAGAGATTTTCTAATTGCCCAAAGAGTTCTGTTCTAAAACTGGAAACCCCAGGTGGTCCCACCTCCATTCTGAAGGCAAGAGAGGAACCTTGCTGCAGTTCTCAGCCTTTATCTAGCAGAGCTGAGGAGGGCGGGTGTGCTTGGTCACTTTTTTTCAGTCAGCTCACATTTTGCTTCTCAGGAATCATGTTGGACAAGATTCAAATTGAGTGGCTGAACAATGACAGCAGGGGCTTCTGAAAAATTATGATAGAATCTTTTATATTTAATAAACCTCTTCTCACAGCTATGTTTCTAAATTGACACTGGAGTAGGGTGGGGAGCCATAAAATAGGCTAGAATTCTAAGGCTTATTTGAATCAAATTCTTTCAAGAGGAGCTCAATTTCTTACTTTCTTAAATTTTCTTCTCTTCACAATAAAAATAAAAAAGAAAGAAAGAAAAGGAAATAAGAGACATAACTTTAGTATTGTAACATCTACATGTCAACTTTACAAATGTCATTACAAGTGTTCATGTAAATCTGGGAAAGTGATGAATAGATTTTTAAATTCTGCGGAAAATCAAGATGTTTTGCCTCCTGTGTAGGCAAGTTGCAATTACTCCAAAATGTAAAACTCTCAGGAAACTCGAAGTCTTTAGGGCCTTTAAAACTAATATCCTTTTAGGGACATAGACATATTTACTGAAATACATAACACAGAAAATAAAGTTCTTTGCCTTGCTTTGTACCCAAGAGTGTGATAAATTTTGTGGGCTATAGAATAAGCCAGTTTCCATGTTTCTCAGAGGATTTAGTTCAGTACCAGAATGTCATTGGAATTTTAGTACTTTTTATTTTGGCCTTTGGAATGACCATTTGTTTTGTAGAATACATGATGTAAAGTCCTCTGAAATGTTATTAATAATAATTTTTAACCATTTCCTATAATTATTTCAATAACTTAAAGGAAAATTCCTGTTGTAAAAGATCAACTTTCTGGTGAGGGACAATTTATAGCCATTGTGTAATGGAATAGGGAGTCAAGAGAGCAATCACCAAGAGGAATGAGATAGTCAAAGTTTCTCCAAACTAACACATAAAAGGATTGCTTGGCAACTAAACTCAGCAGTAAAAGAATATAGGATTAGTCATACTGGATTAGATGCACCAGCCCCACCATTCTTTCTCCTGAGGGGAAATGCCTAGTGTTCTATAGAAAAATAGGAGGGTCTCAGGATATACAGTATCTCAGGATGTATACCACCAGTTGTTTCCTTAAAGGGAAACGATTATTTGAAAAAAAACTTTGGGTGGGAACATAGTGACCAAGGCAATGGAAAAAAAATGTACTGAGTCATCAAGTCCCCATATCTGGTTATTTTTTAGTTTTAATGGCTGTGAATATAGTAGGGCATAGAAAGTCTTCAGTTGTTTTTAAATGTAGAAATTATCACTATTTTTGATCCCATAATTTCAGAAAGTATTTTAATAGGAAATGCCTCTCCATTTTCATTACCTAATGTAAACTATCAAAATGTGATTGGAAGTTGCTATTCAGTGGACATAAAATTGGTTATGTAAGATAAATTCTAGAGATCTGCTCTTCAGCATTATGCTCATAATTAACAATACTTCATTGTACACTTAAAATTTAAGGGTGGATCTCATGTTAAAGATTTTTAACACAATTTAAAAAAAAAGGAAGAAAGAAATCAACAGTAACTGCAGCAATATTATTATTATTATTATTATTATTATTCTAGAAAGTGGAGCCCTCATGTTTTCTCAGAGACAATGCTAACTTGGGCAAAATTGGGTACCCAGTTAGCTTGGGTCCACTTTGCTTCCACCTTCTCTCCAGTTTGGAGGTTTCACTGTATTCCCTGGAATTCCATGATGGGCCTGGAACAGGCCCCATGGAAGCCACCAATGGAAAGATTGAGCCCTATCTCCACTTTTATATGTAATTTAAAATAGAAGTTTAGTGTTGAAAACAGCACTACTTAAAGTGATGTGGAAATGAAAATAGTGTTTGTTTGTTTTTTTCCTAGATGTTTTTTAGTTTGCAAAATTCTGGATACGTTCATCAGAAAGGAACCTGCCTCTTTTTTAATTTCATTCCCTACCTCTCTGTGACTAGTCTGCCTAGTAGGAAAGCCAGCATGAGCCTTTTGGGCAGCAGCTTCTATTGCATTTTCCTTTGATCTTCTTCTAGAGCCCAAAGTCATTTTATTTTTTTAAATCAGAGCTGAAATATACTTGACAACTTTTTTCTGTTTCTATTTTTGTTGTTTCTCAGTGTAGTTTCTAAAGCAAACAGATTTCTCAACTGCATTTTAATTTTTGTAGTTATTTTTGTTGTTATTTTCTACTACACAGGTTCATGCAATACTTGGCAATTCAGTATTCCTTTAATAAGATGAGCTCCAAAAAAATGTTAGGCCCCAAATCACTGCCTTCTCAGTGCCACTAAGTGGTGGACAGGAGTTTATAAACCTGTCTGGCTTTAGATGGATAAAACAACAAAGCTGAGATTCATTGTTGTCAAAAACCCCTGATCATCTAGATACCCTTTAAAGTCATTCTTTCTGTCCTATTAAATACTCCTCTTTCTTTCTATTTCCTCTGCCCAAATGCACTTGGGAGAGCTATGTGTGTCCCCTACTGCCTGACCGCAGTTCTTTGCTGTGATTTTGCTATGTCAATTCTTACTGCATGTCAAATACACTCACTCTTTCAAAGTTTGGGATATTAGAAATTTGCTCTTATCTGGAATGATAGCTCCAGTTACTATGATTTATTTAGACCATTAATTCATATTTTTTCTTCAACACCAAATACATAGAATTTTTTGGAATACTATTATTTTGTTTTAACTGTGTAATCTTTTTGTACTCTCACTTTACTTCTCCTGGTTATGTCAAAATGGAAGAAAGAATTGGAGGAGTAACCAGTTCTCACCAAAGAGAAGAAAGGCAGGTGTTAATTTACAGTACAGAGTTTTAAAGATGACCAAAGTGCCTTAACCAGGAGTCACCAGGGAATGTGTGCAAGCCCTGAGAAAAGAATCCGATGTGTGATATAAGACCAGGAAAGGCACTGAAGTCAGAGTCTCAAGTTTAAGAATCTAGGAATCAAAAGAACTTATAAGATCTTTCCAGAATCCTATAAGACTTGAGTTTTCATAGATGAGAGAAATTTCCAAGAACTTTTCATAGAATTTCTTTCTCAGGAATTGACTTTTTCATGAGAATATAATTAAATTTAGACCAAGAATCATCCAAAGAATCTTTCAGAGTAGCTTGTGATATTCAGATATGCTAGGGAAATAATTTATAAACTCCACTCCCACATGTAATTACCATCACCAATTCCTTCCTGGTGTCCTGCATTAGGGGACACATGAAAATCAAGGGCTAATTCTACCACAGTGTTGTCAGGGACATGGGCACTGGGAATGAGAAATACAAAAGAATTGGACTGTTCCAATTTTTGCGTTGCCACCGCTACAGATTTATTTCTCTGAGATGTGAAGCCTTTTCTTCAACTCACAGATTCTTAGAGCTGAAAGTAATTTTAAAGATTTATTTATTTATTTATTTATTTATTTTATTGTTTTTGACAGAGAGATGAGACAGAGGGAAACAGAGAGAAGGAGGAGGGGAGGAGCAGGGGCCCAGAGCCGCCTCTGTAGTTGTGTATGATCAGCGTTCGATATGGTTTCATTCCACAGAGGTGGGTGGGGGCTGAGCTGAATGGGAACTGAGCTGGGGGTGCCTCCCACATGGAAAGCATATCCCAGTTCAGCATATGGGTCTGCACAGGCTGGGGCCGGGGCTTGATTATCAGACCCCTGGGTTGCAAAGCAAGCAGTTAACTCACTGAGCCATCCTGGCCTCTCCTAAAACAAATTTTAGCAATGAGTTCAATCACACCATTTTATAGATGAATAAACTGAGGTATATACCAGTCATTTTGTCCAAAGTCACAGTTAGTGTGTTATTAATAGTTGTTTAGCTGAAAAACCAAGTTCTTTTTAACCCATTGCAATTAGTTATGACTGAAATAGAACCCAAATAAAGTTTCCCTCAAAAGTAGAGTCTGATACAAAGAATTTCTTATCTGGGAATATGATGCCAGAGAAAGGGGTATGAGGCAGAGAAAGAGAAACAATGGAGGAGGGAAAGTCAATTCAAGGAAGTGTTATTAAGTTGGCTAATTTAATAACTTGCAGCAGGGGATCAGGTGACTAGTGTGCAATCTCTCTGAGGTCCTTACAAAATATACCCAGGGGACAAAGGGAGGAAGTCTTTATCCATTGATTCCCATTGGTTAGTGGTGACTTCATGGACACTAAGTCCCTTAGACTTTTATATTTTGCATATGGAGTGTGGAGTAGATTCTCACATTGTGGTATCACAGAAGTCCCCAGCTAGAAAGTGACAGAGCAAATTTTGAGCCTTCTGTGAGATGCCATTTAAATCTACCTTCAAGAAGTTGATGGAAGTCTGCTTCAAACTAGTGGTCAAAGCGTGGCTGGCCAAAGAAGTTAGGTCAGGAGGACTTGGAAAGGCAGCCTAACAGGTATATTCAGTTTTCTCGAGAGGAGCTAAAACCAGTTGTGGAAAGGGCAGAACAAGCAATTGGCCCCTCGTACTCACCATCCTTCCAAATAAGTCTTGTGGAATCAGTATCTTTAACATTCTTCAAACTCTATGTCTCTGATGTTTATGTATCAGTGTCATTCTTCTTTTTCCCATGATGGCATAAACATGACAACCAACACTTTTCAAGTTTAATATCTTACATGTTTAGCCCAGGAGAGGAATGACTATGTCTTTCTGTCCCAAGTTTAAAAATATCATGGATGATTTATTGGCCTGACCAGGACCAATGCTAACTCATGGATCATAAGGCAAGATCTTAGAGGACAAAGGAAATGTAGATGGAGTCGTGGGTGGGGGAAGCAGTTGTCATAAAAAAGAAATGTGGTATAAGGGCAACGAGGTAAAACAGCAGGCCCCCATTAAGCCAGTCCAGTATTTTTCCTCTTAGGTATTTTCTATTAAAATATGGTACATTAACACAATGGAGTCCTACTCAGTGATAAGAAAAGATGAAATGCAGCCACTTGTAATAACGTGGATGGAACTTGAAACCATTTTATTAAGGGAAATAAGTCAGAATGAAAGAATCAAGAAACATATGACCTCACTTATAGGTGGAATATAAAACTGAAAGTAACAAAGAAACAAAAACTCATGAACACAGTCAATAGTTTAGTGGTTACCTGAGGGGAAAGGGGAAAGTGGGTAGGAGAGCAGGGGTGGGGGAGTAGGGAGGAGACATCAAATATATGGTGATGGAAAGAGAGCTGATTCTGGGTGGTGAGCACATAATGTAATGTATGGACAGTATAATGTAGAATTGTACACCTAGAAACTATGTAATTGTTACCAACCAATGTCACCCCAATAAATTTAACAATAAAAAATAAATAAAGTGAGACTATACTTGAAGAAATAACACCAAATTAATATCTTAGTGTGCATTCTTTAAGCTTAGATGAGCTCTGATAAAATGGAAGTGGGACCCAGAATATATCCCTAGTGAGGGACAGATGATGTCACAATAGGAAATATGACTGTTTTCTTTTTCTGTTTTATAATTAACCCTAACAATAGCCCTTTATACAATCCTCCTAAAGACTATGCAGGTATAAGAAATACAATGCAATAAATAGTAATAATTTTTAGGGGATACCAGGATGGCTCAGTGGGTTGAATGTTTGCTTTGCAGCCCTGGGGTCTGAGGATCAAATTCCGGCCCTGGCCCAGGTGGACCCATGTGCTGAATTGGGGTGTGCCTTCAGTTTGGTTCTTGCCAGGGTGAACTTCCCATGTGGGAGGCCCCCAGTCCAGTTACTGTCCTGCACAGCCCTGAGCCCACCTGTGCAGTGAAACTATCAAAATCTGATGAAGTTCCACAATGGGGACTTCTCTTAGCCCTCTGCCTTCTCTCTGTCTCGCTCTGTCAAAAGCAATAAAAATAAATTTAAAAAAAAGTATGGATAATTTTAAAACCTTAATACTTAAAAAAAAAAGAAATATCACTAGATTTTTTTTTTCTATTTTTCCAACGTACTTTTTACTTATTGAAGTTATTTTCTTCTTAAAGTAGAACTCACCTGGAGATGACAAGAGGGAATTAAATCTTCAAATATAACAAGAATGTTGGTTTACATTCTCTCTTCAGAAAATGAAAAGTCAAGTGGAGATTTTAGTACTTGATGTATCTAGAATACTTGCTATCCCCAAATAATAGCTAATATTCTTTGATTACGTACCATGCATCAGGGCATGTGCTTCATGCTTTGCGTGTGTTCATGTATCCAATCCTCAGAACTACCCCCTATGAGATAGATGTGATTTTCCTCCAATTTGTCTAGTTGAAGAAATGAAAGCATGGAGAAATGATGCGTTCTAGTTTTAACAGCTCATAAGTGATAGACGGGATTCAAACCCAGGCAGTCTGATTTCACAGCCTGTTTCCTTAAACCATTTACTATATTTTCTTTCTGATGAATTATGAAATTAGCCTTGAGAAACTTCTCTGAACTACTACATTAAAAGGAAAAGGATGGGTTTTTAATTGCACACTTATTTTTGTTTTGCTTCAGTTATTCTGACTTCTGTCTCTACAATATTTATATAAAATTAACATCTGTTGAATGTCATGTTGGTACATGCCCTTTCCAGATATTGAGATATATTGCGGTAATATCATTCCCTAAAATTTTCACAGAGATGATACCACAAAATAAATATTTGGCAAAGTAAATTAAATTTAATAAACTATAGTAAGTTTGATAATTAAGAACCAGGAGAGTACATGGGAAAAGAAGCTTTAAAATATTTTTGACCTAAACAGAGAGAAATAAAAACCTCATGTGTGCTAATACACTTATAAAATACTCCCTATATCTTGTTAGCTATTAGACATCAGTTCTTCGATCTTGTGTTCTTGGGGTCATTAAATTCAGCTATTGTCTGTTAAATTGAGAAGTACAATTCAAGGGATGTTCTGAGGGAAGCAGTGTAGTTGTAAGCCTAAACACTTGGCTCATCAGAAAAAACTATTGTGGACCGTGTGTGTGTGTGTGTGTGTGTGTGTTTAATGGAGAAAGGTATTGCCCTTTTTTTTCTTTTTAGTTTATTTTTAATTTATTTTTTAATTGTAGTTGACATACAGTATTATATTAGTTTCAGGTGTACAACAGAGTGATTAAACATTTATCTTATGAAAAATCACCCCAATAAATCTGGTACACTTCTGACAATACATAGTTACTACAATATTATTAACTGTGTTCCCTGTGCTGTACTTTGCATCTCCATGATTATTTTTATAACTGGCAACTTGTACTTTTTAATCCCTTTCACCTTTCGCCCTGCCCAATTCCCTCTCATCTGGTGGTCATTTCTTTAAAGTTTTATTTCCCAACTCTGGGTTCTATGAGAAACACAGTATTTACACATCATCAGCAGTCAACTCCTACTGAGAAAACTCTCTCCTTGCATCAGCTGTGCTAGAATCTGGGGCTGCATCAGATTGCCTGTTTTATAAGTTATATGTGAAGAAGGAACCTACAGTTAAAAAGATAAACAATTAAAATGATAATGACATGCTGATTTCCAAATGAATGATGCTAGTAATAAGAGCTATGAAGAGTCATGGAGACACCAATTTCTGAGAGCTGGAGTATGGTGGTAGCAGTAGAAATGGGAAAGTTGAGCTCTAAGTTCCTAATTGTTAGGGTCTTCCTGACATATAAATGTTATTCTCCAAAAGAACATTGTCTGAATTTTAAACACTCTTTTGTATTCAATATTTTTGGGGAGATTTTTGAGGTTGATACTGTTAAATTATCATAGTTTTGTGCCAAATTTGACATTATCACAGTTGAAATGAAAGCATTTAATTATAAAAGATTTTATTTTTGGTAGTGAAGTGGGAACAACTTATTACAGGTTGTTCTTTGCAACATAGCACAAGAGGAACAAAGAGAGAAAGCTGCAAGTATCTAATGGAACAAAAATAGCCTTTATTGGTGAATGTTATAAGAGCTGAGTGGCAAACTGTGGTCCACTTTCACAGTTGGGATGAGAGACTGAGCATTAATAGGAAAAGTGGGACACAGTCAATAGTTTAGTGGTTACTGGAGGGTAGAGGGGAAGGTGGGTGGGAGAGTGGTGAGTTAGGGAAAGTAAGAAGGGGGCTTAAAATATATGGTGATAGAGAGTTGACTCTGGGTGGTGGGTTGTCAATGCAAGAATAGACGGTGTAATGTAGAATTGTACACCTGAACCTATGTAATTTTTACCAACCAATGTCACCCCAATAAAGTTATTAATTAAAAAAATAATAAAAAAGGAAAAAAAAAGGAGGACAAAGTGCCATTGAAGTTATTAAAATATAAAACTATAGTTAACAATACTGATTTGTATACTTGGAAGTGGCTAACATAGATCTTAAAAGTTATTATCACAAGAAAAAAATATTGTAACTCTGTGTGTTGATAGATGCTAACTTATTATGGTCATCATTTTGCAATATACACACACATCAATTCATTATGTTATACACCAAAACTAATATGATGTTATATGTCAATTATATCTCAATTTAAAATAATAATAAAAAAATTATAAAACTTAAGATAGAAAAGAGGGGAATGTAGTTTTTCTCTCTAAACTGGTGAAACAATGCCCAGTAATGATAAGAATTAGACTGAGAGGGAGATCCAAGATGGCGGCATGAGAGGAGAACGCCGATAACTGCCTGGGAAGGGCCTTGTGAACAGAGGGGAATCCACAGGGGAAACCCTGAGAAGAAACCTCAACTAAGAGAACCACACAACACGGAACAACACACAAAGGTTAGAGAAAAAAGGGGAGAGCGGGAGAGGAAAAGGGAAGCAGCGGTTCGGGGACA
>PVKE010049616.1:0-11214 GCA_004027555.1 Craseonycteris thonglongyai | reverse complement strand
AGGTCCTGAAAGTAAAATCAGCAAGCAAAGTAGGTACAAATAATTATAATCTAGAGTGTAATCTGATATTCACACTGATCATAGTACCTTGAGTTATGACCAGTTCTGTGATAATCACAGGTGCTGTGAGGTCTTACTGAGGGCATATGATCTAATAAGAGCTTCTCTGATGATGGGATAAACTAATTGACATCTAAGAAATAGTAAAGCTAATTAAGTAAAGATGGGAATATTAGAATTTGAGCCAAGGGAATTAGCACGTGAAAAGACCCCAAGGAAGAGGTAGCAGGGGGCAGTGCAAAGACTTTAAAAACCCTCGGTGAAGTGTGAAGAAATACTATTTAAGATGTGGCTAGAGATGCAGTCAGGGAAAAGACCATACAAAGTCTTACCTGTAGGACAAGTTAAAGAATATTAGCATGTCCTGATATCAACGGGCAAACAAGGAAGAACTTGAGGTTCGTACATGTGTTTGACATGATTAGAGGAGCAGAGACTATTCCAGAAATTTGAGTTAACCTATGCAAATGAGGAAAAAGAATAATCAAGCCTCTTTGGGAGAGCAGAAAGTAAGTCCAGTTGGGTGGGCATAAAATGGGGCGCTTCTAAGTGGTATGAGACGTAGCTGGGATGTTTCAGTAGGGATCAGAGCAAAATGGATTAGAATTACATGTTAAGTAATACAGATTTTTATACAGAGGAATTTTAAGGGATAAGCAGAAAGACATTCTAGAAAGATTAATTTAGACCAGCATCATCCAAATGAAATTTCCATGATGAAGTAACTTTTCTGTAATCTGTACAGTAGTCACTAACCACATGTATCTACTGAGCACATGTTGATCAACTGAGGAAAAAGATTTTTAAGTATTATTTAATTTTAACTTTTACTTAAGATGGCTACCATCTTAGCACAGTCTAGTCACAGTATGTAATATGTGTGTGTGGTTGTGTGGTTGTGGGGGTAACAGTTAAAAAAGGAATGAGGAAATGATTTAGGGATCTGGGAGAGATATGATGCCAGGAAGAATAAAGGCAGAAAAACTATAGAAGCATGACATGAAAATATTTCATTTACTCTGTCTAAGTCCTAGAGACCATGAAATAATGAAAGAGAGAGAGATCTAGGCAAAATTCAAATTACAGATGGCGTTGTATGCCAGGCTATGTATGAACTTTCTTTGTAGAGGAGCGTGGGTCTCTTTAAATTCTGTGACAACTGGCATCATTTAACCAGAACTTCCAGAAATGTGCACACCAGAGATGTCATCTAATCATGGTATGTCAGATAAATTAGCATGTGTGTTTTATGAGAGCCCTTGTGCTCTTGAACAGGGATACTATATTCACATCTGTCTTAGCCTGAGGACTCCTTGAGACCTAGGACTACAGTTTAGTTACATTTCCCCCTGTCTTGACCTCACAGGGCCTAGTTGCTGGAATACTGTTGATATAGTTCCGGAGCAGTTAATGACTGCCTAAACCACCACCAGGAATGGTAGGCAGGTGGTGAAACACTTGGGGGTGGCATGCACAGAAGTTAGCAACTGATTAAATACCAAAGTCTTTTCTCTCTCCACAAGGTTCCAGACTCCTCAAGCTCAGGAACGGGGATTTTGCCCAAGGACTTGATATTCTTTTTTTTTTTTAAGATTTATTTATTTATTTATTTATTTGGGGGAGGGGGGAGAGACAGAGAGAGAGAAAGTGCGTGGGGTTTGCCCACAGCAGTCTCCATAGTTTTACATCATTAGTTATGGCTTAGTTTCATTCCACACAGGTAGATGTGGGGCTGCGAGGGGCGTGCCAGCACACCCTACAGCTCCAAGGCAAACACTTAACCTGATGAGCTATCCAGGCATCCCAGGACTTGGTATTCTATTCCTTCTTTGGGGCACATAATTTGAGGAAAGCTTGGTGTCAATTGAAAGTAAACATTTTAAAATCCTTTTTTCCCCTGTGGTGTATATTGCCATCTAAGAATAAAAAATGGTTTTTGTTTGTTTGTTTTTTAATATATACTTCCAGATTATTTTCTGAAAAGTTTACAGCAGTGTATACCCTTACCCAGAGTGTGTAGTTCTGCTCTTTGCCCACATCTTGTCAGTATTGAAAATTAATGTTTGTTTTTCCCCCATTTTGATAAGCGAAAAATAAAAATACTATTATTTTACATTAGATTTCACTGATAATGACTGGGAAATTGAGATTCTTTTCATATATTTAGTATTCATGAATTTCAGTCTATATATTAAGCCTACTTAAAAAGTGTGGGTTTCTTTTTTCAATAATTAATGAGAATTCTTTACATATCAGTGATATGAACTTTGGACTTCTTTATTTTGGAAATATTTTATTCACGCACAGTATTTTGCCTTTTTAAATTATTTAAAGCAAAATATTTATAATGCAGATATTCTAAATTTTAAATGATAACCTGTAATTTTTTTCCGTTATACTTTCTATGCTTTATGTGCATTTGACAAAGCCTATTCCACACTATATATTACAAAAGTATTTTCCTATATTTTTTCCTTGTAGTACTTATATTCACACTTAAATTTGGATCTTTGGTCCATCTTAAATTTATCTTTGTCTGTTAGATAAGATACAGGTCTAATTTCAGAAAACTGTTTCCACAAATGAAAATACAACCAATCAACTATCTTGCTTGCCTGCAGTCAGAATCAACCTCATGGGATTATGCCTCAAATTCAAGAGTTCAATAAGAAGTAATAAAGGCAGATGGAACACATTGTCTCTGCATTTTACTCTGTCTATGTGTGTTGTACTCACAGAGAAAATAATCTTGTTCCCATTTAATCTATTTAATTTAGAATCAATTATGAGATTCCTTAGGTCTTCATCTCTACTTGACTAATATAGTACTCTATGCATATCAGTGATTAAAAGTATTTGTTTACTTAAAGATGAGACTAGAGAAAGGAATGTAAAGAAGAGCCTAACACTAATTATGCCTTCAGAGTAAACCTAGAGAATAACACATACACTATTCACTATACTTAACGGAAGTAAGAATCATGTGAGGAACAAAATGAAGTCTTAGCTTTCTCACCATCCTGATAAAGTAATTAGAAAATTTAAAGATAATATATGCAAACTATTCAGCCCAGTGTCTTCACATAGTAGGGCCACATTACTGATAACTAGAAAATAATTACTTTTATTATTTCAGATGCTCACTGGAGGGGAAGATATCTTGAAATCTTCAAGTTTTTAAGAGGAGATAGTTTCATCTATGAAATAAGAGCCTAACCACTCTAACAAATCTGAATTTTCAAGCTTTCAGGTGGTTTACTTACACTAAAGAAATAATAATTGAAGTTCCTTGTTCACAGATATTGATGGTCTCTTCCTGAAACTAGACACGAGAAGTTTACGAAAAATAAAGATGGACATTTATGGGTGTTAATTCAAGATATATGTCTACTCCTCACAATCATAGCCTGTGCCTAAGACATTCTAAACTAGAACAAAAGCAGGAACCAGACTAATTTATAAACCACTACAACTTTAGATATTTATGTTAGAAAAAAAATCAATGGAATACATTTAAAGTGGTGGAAACAACCACCTTTGACTAGATTGACATTTAAACCTTGGGGCCTTGGAATCACTGATGCGACACCTGCAGGGGATTTGATTTCATAGGCTCCTCAGCTCAAGAGTTTTTAAAAATACAAAAAAAATGACGTCGCCTTAGAGATAAGACAGGCATCAGGCTGCCACTGTGAAGCTGCTTTGCTTTTAAATGGCCTGTTCCCAGGTTTGAATCTGTAATCTAGTAGTAGAAAAGCTTTGGAGTTCCTTAGAAAAGAGGAAAGATGCTCAGAAGCTATTACCTCAAAATGAAAAGCCATAAATAAACAGGCAATGGGAGTTTAGATTCTGACCTAAAGGAAAGGAGAGAATTGCATTGAGATAATTATCTTGTTAACTTGAGGCGAAATTGAAGTTCATCTTTAATAGAGTCAGATCATGAATGCCAAAGTATAGATTCTCATTGATTTACATGATAAGGAGGAAGAAGAAGTTACTACAATTATCTATATTTATTAAAAATATTATCATTTGTAAAGTTCCATTTAACACATTTAAAATATTCACAAAACTCTCAAGGATTTGGAAAATAGGCCAAAAAATACCCCCTGAATATTATTATTTTAAGAGAAAACCTCTTTGTTTTTTCCTAGCTTGCACTTACCTCTGGTATTCAGATCAAAGAAACAGGGGAGGTGGGGAGATAGACATTCATTACAGATTATTTCAAACCAAATGTCATTATTTCACAGTCATAGCCTGTGTATATTTTATATTCTAAATTAGAGCAAATGCAGTGACCAAATTAATTTATAAAATGCTTTGACTTTAAATAGCTTAAGTCCAGATAAATCAACACAGAGAAGCATAATGTTAGAGAGCTAATCAAAATTTAGTTGTCATCAATAAGAATTTCATACCTTCAAGTTTTGAGGGATAATCACTAAATAACTTGGAGATTATTGATCTCCAAGATGAAACTGATATTCCAAAGAAAACTAAATTGCCCAGTTAGTGGGTCATTGTCACTGCCTGAGCCAGGTCTGACTCGGAGAAGTAATCATACATTCCTCCACCAAAGGGCAATGTTAGGAGGTTCTCATAATCCCACTTAGGAAATACTGCCAAGGAGAGGCCTTTACTCCCTCAAGCACCAGTGAGGGTTTTGTGTCTCAGTGAGAGGAAGAACTGTACTGAAGAGTGATAACGTATCCTGTTAAGTCAACCTTCTCTGCATGTGGCTAACCTTATTTTCAAATCTGATCTAAATCAGTCAAGTAGGCAGAGAAACATGATGGGCATGAAGCCAAATAATTAAAACAGAACACATCATTTGGATTTCATTCTCCATGCATTTAAGGGCAAATTATAATTTAGTCAAGAAAAAAGAAGCAATGTGTGTTCACCTCACATTGTAAGAGGAGATCAAATCTTTGAAAGTGATGTTTTTTAAGAGTATAAAGAACATATAAATACCGTAGATGCTCAGTTAATGGGCACCTAGGCCAGATAAATGTAGTATTATTTCTTTGATTTTTTTGCTGGTTGCTTGAAAGTGCTGGCTGGTTGAGTTCTGTTTAAATGAGAGTCTACTGTATATAGTAACTGTGATATGTCTCCACAGCATGTGCTCTAAATTCAATATACTCAAAAATGTTTCCTTCTATCTAGTAGTTACACTGTTTTTAAAAGGATCAGATAGGGAAGCTGGAATGGCTCAGTGCATTGAGTGCTTGCCTTGCAGCCCCAGGGACCGAGGATTGAATCCCAGCCCTGGCCTTGGCTCCTGTGGACCCATACAGTGAACTGGGATGTGCTTCCCATGTAGGAGGTCTCCAGTTCAGTTCTTACCCCCTGGTTAGGCTCATGGCTTGAGGGGGTGCGCCTCCCATGCAAGAGGCCCCCAGCCCAGTTCCCATCCTGTGTGGTCCCCGTCCATCTGTGTGGAAAGAAACCATGTGGTACAACTATGGAGACTGCTCTGTGCCCTCCCTATTCTGTCTGTCTCTATCAAAAATAAGAAAATAAATCTTAAAAAAAATAAAGGATCAGACTTTAGTTTAGTTTGACTTTGCTTTTGGTTTCTATATTTGTTTCTAACCCAAGTGTGTAGAAGATGATTTTCAGCATCTATCAATTAAAATGTGTGAACATGAATGTTGCATATATACACTTTTTCCAAATGCATTCTGGTTTTTGATAAGGGGTTGCATGATACTATCTCTATTCTGTTCTAGGAGATTATGTGGTGATGTCTGTCTACTTTGATCTGAGCAGAAGGATGGGATACTTTACCATCCAGACCTATATCCCCTGCACACTCATTGTTGTTCTATCTTGGGTGTCTTTCTGGATCAACAAGGATGCGGTTCCAGCCAGAACTTCTTTAGGTGAGACAGGTTTCTTTGTGTTGTGATGTCCTAAGGTAAACACTCAATGAAATTAATCTTTATTCTGCTTTCTAAATTGATTTGCTTTTAATTCAGTCAGCAATGACATTAAAATGTCAATTGTTTCATTTTAAAGAAAACCAGTGTATTAAAAGGAAAAACAATGTTAAAAGTTTCCTAATTCTGTTTACCTTAATTACCTCAATAAGCTGTTTTTAGTAAATTGTATTAATAAACTTATGTTAACTGAAAAAAATTATAATTTCAATAGATTTTTCGCTTTAGTGTCTGGGCAGTTATATGATAGAGTGGCTTATACTAGGTCATGAGACAGGATCATTTATCCTTTTCCAGTGATGTGTCTAGAAATGTCACATTGGTAGATTGACATCAGCCAAGGTGAAAGTATTAACACCAGTTAAACTGGAAATGCTAAAAAATCACAGCCTTCATTTTTGTTCTAGAGTCAATTGTTATACATTTACCAGCACGTCACTGGGTATTAATTAATTCCAACATGCGTAATTTTTATGATAACATTTGAAGCCATACATACCAGGGTGGTCTAGAAAAACTCTTAGCCATTGTCAATACAACAAGAATGGTTACACAGCTGGTTACTTTCTGGACAGCCCTCACACATATTGTCTTTTTATAGAATGGCCCCTAAAACCATATTTTTGGGAAAACACAATTACCTGTGAAATTTTAACCCATATCCACACTTTTCAGATTATTTATAGTTTGCTGACTCTATTGTATATGTGTGGTGATATTTGTCTCCCATTTTCACATGTTTTTCCTCAGAGGAGGAAGAAGGTGTATAGAGATCATAACAAAGCCACAGACTCAAAGGGGCATTGGAGTCTACGTCCATGAATACAATATTCATACTATATAAAATTTCCTACAGACTTGACTAAGAATGAAGCTATGTGAAAATTAGAACCACATCTCTCACTCATTCTTTGGTTAGAAAGACAGTATTATATAATAGGTAAGAGCTGGGGTTTTGAAGTCTAACCAATCTGGATTTCCACCCGCAATTATAGTATGGACTTGAAAAGACCCTTTAATCTCTATAAATTACAATTTCCTCCCATGTAAAACATGTATCATTTCCTGTACCTAATTTGTAGGGTCTTAATAAGTTAAATGAGGAATTCCATGCAAAATACACAAAACATAATAATACCTCAGAAATGTTAGCAACTATAGTCATTTTCTGACAAAATGATCTGTACCAAGTTACTAAAACTGAGGGCAGAAGCAATTACTGAGGGGGAAAAAAAGACATCATTTGCATATTTGTCCTCTTTCAAACCTAATTTAGTCTCCCATCTGTTTCAAAATAAAGTTTTGGGTGTTTTGGTTTTTTTTTTTGTTATATGCAGTACTTTATATTACAAGTCCTATTTCACAATTAAAATCATTTGTCTACCATTACATGCTAAAACAAAACAAGACTATATTAAGCCTATTACTTTAGGACAATTAATTGTAATTGTGAGTAGAATGTGTTGCATTACATGCTATGTCTGTCTCTCACATCAGCATGCAAATGTCTTTTTCATTCCCAGTATAGTGCCTGGCACATAACTGGTAGCTCAAAGATTATTCAAGTAAGTATGTACTTATGAATGAACAGAACTGATACATTCCAATATATCCAGCCCACAGGTATTTTAAGGAAAAGATTTCAAATTTGTTTTTTCTCTTAAAATCTAAACTCCTAATGGTCAACATCCATCTCATGGCCAATGTGATAGCTCTTTTCAACCATTCATGAAATGAGTAGTCATTGGCAAAAGACCCTGGTAGGAACAGGGATCAAGGTGAGTGAGCTGAGGAATGAGGGAGACACCCCTGAGCAAATAGCAGGTACATGTTCCTATTTGTTTGAACACTGACCACAAGTCAGGTATGTTCAATATGGTCCCCATGGCTTTTCTACTCTTCACAACAACAGCATGTAGAAGTTGTGATGATTATAACAATTATTACATTTTTTAGAATTAATGAAGTAGAGGTGCCGAAAGGTTAAATGACATTTGTGAGGCAATAAGTATTTGTGGGCATAGTGAATGGATTCCAATCATGCTTCCATTCCCATTACTGACATTGCATAGGTAGTCACAAAAAAGGTTTAGTCTCTGTAGTGAGTCAGTCACTCAACTTGGAGATATGGTCACATGATCTGTATTACTGTGCCTCTCTTCAGGTATCACCACTGTCCTGACAATGACAACTCTCAGCACCATTGCCCGGAAGTCACTCCCCAAGGTCTCCTATGTCACCGCAATGGATCTCTTTGTATCTGTCTGCTTCATATTTGTCTTCTCAGCTTTGGTGGAGTATGGCACCCTGCATTATTTTGTCAGCAACCGGAAACCAAGCAAGGACAAAGACAAAAAGAAAAAAAACCCTGTATGTATCATTTCCCACTGGGACCATTTAAATTTTTATGCAGAAGGACCACCAGCTTTAGTTTTGGTTTGGTCTTGCTTAGCCTGTCTGCAGGGTGAGCCTCCACACTTCAAGATCCAAGATGAAAAACAAATGTGTGACTTTGACCAGGTTATAAGAGTTCATTATGGTCATTAGTTAGAGAACTGATTCATTAAGGCAAACTCTTACTATCTTCATTTCATGGGGAGTATAACTTTTGCTAAGAAATGCATCTATATTCTAACTGTTATTATTCTATTTATTTATTTATTTTGACACAGAGAGAGAGAGTGATACAGAGACAGAGACAGAGACAGAGAGAGAACTGAACTGGGGGAGCTCCCAGTTCAGCATATGGTTCTGCACGGGCCAGGGCCAGGATTCGATCCTCGGTCCCTGGCACTGCAAAGTGAGCGCTTAACCCACTGAGCCATCCCAGCTTCCCCTAACTGTTATTATTCTAGGTTTCAGTGATTTTCATCTTTTTGCCCCTTTACTTTATTATTTTTAAATTATTGGTGTTTTAAGTTAAAATTTTCATCCAAAACTAGGAAGCCACAAAATTCTTAAAATTTCAAAAATTTTTTGCAAATAATTTCCTGTGTGTGTGTGTATACTGCCATCAGAGGACTCCTACTGGTATAATACTCAAAATATATCTTTTTATTTTAAAAGAAATGGTTCGTCTATTGCTTGCGCAACTTATTTAGCCTCCCTGTGTCATCATTTTATCATATATAAGATGAGTGTTGTAAAAAACACTTAACCTATGGGGCTGTTGTGAGAAATAAATTTGGTAATAGAGGTAAAAAGCATTACATAGCACCTTACATGAAAGTCTTTACCATTAATAGTTCATGATGAGAGTTGGTATTGAGGATTTACACAGTTATCAGCTTGGACTGGTTTCAGTGATTTGGAATGGAGGTTGTCTTCACCTTGCCACCAAACTTAAAATAGAGATGATGAAGCACCAATTTGAATGCCTAAAGCAATTGTCATTTATTATTAATGTTTGAAGAGAGCATGCGGCTAGCTACCCATTTATTCTCCTAAACACCATGTCTAGCTCATTGGAAGCCTAAAGAAAGTTAAAGTACATTCCCCTCCAATACAGAGGGGCAAAGGAATTCATCCAGTTTATAACCTTCCCCTGGTTTTCTCCTTAAGGGCCACAAGGGCTATTATAGTGGCTAGCTAGCAGACTCATAGACTGTTTGTGGAGGGGGGTGGGGTGGGGTTGAACTATAATGAGAGAATCTAGCTGATTCCAGGTTGTAACTTGATACATCTCTAGGAAACCTAGTAAAATTCTATAAATGGCATATGTTTGTTTGAATATAAGAATTAGAACAGGTAAAGAAAAAAGCACCATGAGTCTTGCTGATTAATAAAAATGAAATTAATTTCCCAGATATTCACTACACTTTATGAAGTCCTTTCCTTCCCTGTCTACTCTGCCTCTCTTTGCCTTTACATTCTCTCTATCCTTATTTTAGTTTCCTTGCTGTGTTATTTTTTGTTTCCTCCTCTTCCTTCACTTTCCATTTAATTTTCTCTCAAAAAGACAGCTCTATTTATTTTCAGCATTATAGCCTGCCATCAGTAACAAGGGTATGAGGACTGGCTTTCAAGCCAATCTGAACAGGCCTTTGACAAAAACCTTCTGTCCCTCTCTAATAGCTAGGTCATCACAGAATGGATTTGGTGGCAGAAGTAGAAACATTTGGATTCTTTATTCTGGGGTCATGAAGATGACAGAAGATAAGGAAAAAGGGGTCTAAAGAAACTGAGAAAATAAAATTACCTGAGAATGTCATGCATTTCCCCCCTTTAAGACAATTCGATGATTTATCAGAACAAGCAAAAGCCTGTGTGAAAGAAAGGCTGAATTTTCATTTTCTGATTTACAATGCCCTTTGGTTCATTATGTCAGGATTCAGCTGCTAAGGCCTTCTTGGTGATACTTTGAAAATAAATCACAGCATTTCTATACAAAGAAGGCAGTCAATATAGAAAGATTCCTCACAAATGAACAACACTGGCTTTTGCAGTTAGATCATTATGAATTAATTTATTGAAGATTTCACTAGCAATCACCAAATTCCATTTTCCAACATCAGGCATATATTTTGTTCCAAGTTCAGAACCGTCCTTTTGTGTTTATAATTTCAGTTCACTTCACTAAGTATGTTTCAAAATGTATTTTTAATTTATCTTATTTTGTCTCTTCTTTTTTCTTTTTTCCCCTTACTTTAATTAAAAATTGCAATTCTCTTTTCTGTCTACAAACCCAAAGCTTCTTCGGATGTTTTCCTTCAAGGTATAAAGCTTTTGGAATGGAAATTCACTGCATGCAACTGCTGAATTTAAGTATAATGCTTATATGGTGTTTTGTTTTATTTTTTTTTATAAGTAGACGTTTAAGCTTTCAACTAGAGATAACACAGTTAAAATGAAGAACGTTCTAATAGATTTCTAGAGTTGATCCAGCAACCTCACACTAATTCAGAGGTTTTGACCTTACATGAAGCTAAAAAGCTCTAATGTCTGAGACGCCATCAGTAGAGAGAGAGTTTCTTTAAACATCAAAGCCAAAACATATCCTCTCCTCTTACATGTTTTTTGATAAGTAAATTTAATAATCTCCAGTTGTCTAAATTCTGTCAGTTTTATAACAATAAAATTTTCTTTGAAATGTTTTAATACCCATCCCCTCCTTCTAGAAAGATCCAGAAGCCTTTGGTCTCTATCCTACAATATTATAAGATTTCTATTCCCAATTAAACTGTCACAGTTGATTCAGAGACACTAG
>PVKE010049615.1:0-11217 GCA_004027555.1 Craseonycteris thonglongyai | reverse complement strand
AGTCTCCATAGTTGCACATCATTGGTTTTTCCACATAGTTTCATTCCACAGGTGGGTGCGGGGCTGCACAGGGCAGGAACTGGGCCAGGGTCTTTACCCCGGTGAGAACTGAACTGGGGGCACTCCCCTGTTCAGCATAATGGGTCCATATGGGCCAGGGCCAGGATTCAATCCTTGGTCCCCAGGGCTGCAAAGTGAGCACTTAACCCACTGAGCCATCCCACTAATAGCCTTTCTTTAGGCACTTCTCGTCAGGGCTGTGCTTTCCTGTACTTTCCAAGGGTCCGTTTACCTGCTCTGCCCTGAGACTCACATTTATTAACTATAATTGTTGGGTAAGTCCGTCTGATTCAGATATCTCTCCTTAATGTTACTCCTACATTCTCTTATTTCTTTGACCTGTTTCTGTGAAAGCTCATTGATAAATATGTCCCACAGTGATATCCTGCTGTTTCACATTTAATGCATATAAAGGTGTTACACTAAAATGAGAGTAAACATAAACTCCAAGAGACTCTCAGTTCTTAAAGGTGTGAACTTTAGCCTCAAGTACCCAGACTAAATCTATATAGATTATATTTATTCATCTTTTTAAATCAACATTTAACCTGGCTTTCCTATAAAATATGATTCCCATAGATGCTATTTATAAAAAGTACTCATGGGAAAACATGTTAGGTTATATATACACTGTCCAGAAAAAAATCCAGCCATAAATGCCTCTATTTTTCATAATACATGGCTGGATACTTTCTGGACAGCCCGCGTACATACAAACAAATTTTTAGAACTATATATATAAATGGTATATATATGACTTGCTTGGAGAGTCATAGATTATATAAATATATATGTATATACACACACATATATATACACAAATGCTATACTTATATATAGGACTTGGTTAGAGTCTTAACTGACAGTATCATAAATAAAGCTCAGTATAGTCCTGCACTCAAGACTGTTTAACTTTGTTTCATCTACTTTTCCAGTCTTATTTTTCTTAGAATTTTATTGTTTGAATAACATAAACTAAACATACTAAGACCCAGATTTTCTAAGAAACATATTTGAGAATGCCACTTTGATATTTACTTCTTTTTCTATTCACTATACCCCCCCCCAAAAAAAAATTGTGTTATGAAGGGTAGGCTGAAATGATATATATAATCAAATATTCAGACCTCACCCATGGGAAGTTTTCTGCAGGTAGGTGTCTGTCATGAGAACGGCCACAGACTTCACTGAATTTAATTGTAAAAATAGTATACAAGGAATGTGATCGGTTATAAGCATTCCATTGCTCAAAATTCTTGCTTCTTTCATAGTTATTTTCTGTCTTTCCCTCTAGCAACTGCAGCCAGGGGTAAATATGAGACTTCCAAAAAAATATTACTACATTTGCTGTGTCATATGGGTTTAAATATTTTACAACAAATGAATGTGGAGTATATAGACAACTCTTTTTTTTTTTTTTGCATACTTTTTCTAATCCAAGAATCTTTATTACATCTTTTTCCCAATACAGACATCTTTTAATACTTTTTATTCTGGTAACAATATGCAGTTTATGAGGGTGCTGTGGATCCCCACCATATTTTTCATGATCTGCAGGTGAAGGCTGAAACACTTTATCTGGAATTCTTGATTTAGTAAATTTGTGACGAATCCAATCTGTGCAAATGAGAGACTCCATACCTTCTGTCGCAATTTGCAGTCTGCCTGGGGGCCTCTGAACAATTGAGTGCAAAATCCCTGCCATGAGTGTGGTGGTGACTGTTCTCTGCAGAGACTGACCAGTAGCTCCTCAAATACCTGACTGCCTCAAAATTGTCAAGGTCATCATAAACAGCAAAGTTTGAGAAACTGTCATAGTTAATAGGAGCCGAAGGAGACATGATGACTAAATGTAGCATCTTGGATAGGATTTTGGAATGGTAAAAGGACATGAGGTAAAAACTGCCGGCAGGAAAGTGAGCAAAGTAACCACCCTAGACAACTCTTATGAGTAAATCATTTTTCACTGACAGACACATTGATAATGAAATAAATCAAGGATAGGACAGTGGAATGAGGCTACTGTCCCCTGGACCTCATTCTTAACAAAAGAATATCAGAAATAATAGAGAACTTCATTCCACTTTTCATTGCCCTAGTACAGTTACTGTCTGGTTTATCAGGCACACATTAAACCTGGGATTATGTTGATGCTTGGATAGCATTTTCAAAGAATCCACACCCCAATTCTTAACTATGCTGTGAAAATTAGCTAGACTATGTAGGTACAAAGATTCCACAGGTAGTTATAAGCAAGCTTTGGTTCTGAAAACACATAAATGCCAATTTCTATGTATGGCTCTCTTATGAACTTCGGTCTGCTCAATGGTAAAGCTAACAATGAGTTCCTGAGTGCTTTGCACAAAATTTGAGTTAAAAGTCTGGATCTATCTGTTGGATGTGACAGCCATGAGAATGTGCCTCTGAGATCTCTGACTATAAGGGAGCAGAGCTGGCCATCAGCCATATCTTTGTGCTCTAAAATCTATAACTGTGTCCGCAATAAAGATACACAGTGTAGGCACTCTATAAGTGGTGGCTATCACTATTATTATTATTAGTTGAGTGACTTCTGCTAGTCAAATTTTATTTTTCTGAAACTTAGTTTTTTTAACTGTATTATGGAGACAATAACACTTACTTTGTAGGCCTAGCTTGAGATGATAAATAATGATAAATAAGATAAGAAATGATGTTTATAAAATACATAGCAATGCTTAGTTGTCAATACATGGTAGCTATTGTTATAGAATGCCTTTTACTATTCAGATTGTTTGAAATGTGTATGGCTTGGCTGTCTAAACACTCCAGAAGCTTTTAAAATGCAAGAACAACATTTTATACTCTGCCTGTATTTATAACTTTCACATCTTTCATGCCTTCAGCTAGATATGGTACAATTATTTCAATTGAATCATGAATAAATGATAGGTTATTTTATATCAACATCTTTTCTCAAATAGAATTATATAAGGGAAGTTAAAATTACCTGTTTGCTTGTAACTTCTCCCAAGAATTCTCATTTTTTATTATATAAAGTGCCTTACCAATTTAATCTATAATTCTTTAATCATGGATTGAGTACCTATATGTTAATCATCACAGTTATTATTTTTATATAGGTAGAAAATGTCAGTTTAGGATTTGAACACAATCCATTTTACTCCATGTTCTTTTCACTGAGTCTTGCATCCTCTTACAAAAATTATACTATAAATTAATTTCTCAAAGTATTAATATACATTAGAAAGTTTGGACACAATGTAACTCAGTATAAGATTAGAACAGATGAGTAATTTTGTCATAATAGATTTTAGTACAAAATTCTTATCAGTTACAATATTGAAAATGGGAGAGGCCTAGAAATATGAAACCATCCTGTGTACGTAGGCTGCTTGACAACCAAATAAAAGACACAAGAAGAAGCCAGTATGAACATGAACAACAAAATGTAAATAAAGTGTATGATGTTATCATAGCCATAGGGAGATGTGATGATTGCGATGAAAATTATAATGAAAGCCAAGTATAATATTAGTAAGATACATGTAATCATATGTTCTCTGTCATCAGTGATAATACATTTTTGTTTCATCTTTTATTGACTGATGAGCTCAGAGAATGAGAAAAGAAATGTAAGAAGGGAGAGCAAGTGGGAGGAAAAGACAAATTATATCATAAATTTTTAACACACACAAACAAAAACTCTAGGCCATGGTGGTTTCATTGGGGGAATACACACACACACACACACACACACACACACACACACACACACACACATATGTGTATATATAACACATTTTTAAAAGAAAGTATTAAAGTTAAGAAGGAAAAAACCCTCAGAAACAGAAGAGGGAGAAATTCTTCCCAACTAGTCTTATTTAAAATGACCTAAAGAGCCAAAATATATTTTCAAAAGAAACAAAGTTGAATGACTTACACTACCTGATTTTAAGACTATCAAGCTACCATAATCAAGACTGACTATGTGGTAGTGTCATGAAGATAAATATATAATTCAATGAAATGCAATAATTAATCAACAAATAGACAAATACATAAATAGTCAATTGACTTAGGGCAAAGCTCCCAGGTAATTCAGTGGAAAACAATCATATGTTCAAAAATGGTGGTAGAACCATGCAAAAAATAAAAATCAACCTCAACCCTTAATTCACACCACTCATGAAAGTAAAAAGTAAATCATTGGTCTCAACATAAAAGTATATGATAAAATTTTGGAAGAAATAAAAATAAAATCTCTGTGACTTTGGAGTAGGCAAAGATGTCTCAGGACACACACATGCACACACACACGCACACACACACACAAAACATAAAATAAAATAATGCCAAATTAAACTTCTTCAAAATTAAAATTTTGAACAGCTAAAAAGATACCATTAAGAAATTTCAAAGTAAAGCCATACACCTTAGAGAAAATACTTGTAAAACAAGTATCTGACAAAGAAATTGTATCCAGAATATATAAAGATCTCTTACAGTTCAGTAAGAAGTCAAATGGCCAATAATAAAATGAACAAAAGCTGTGAACACTTTACAAAAGAAGATATATACATGACTAATAGGTACATGAAAAGGTGCTCCATATCTTTAGTCATAGGGAAATGCAAATCAAAACTACAATGAGGTAGCTCTTCACACCCACAATAACAGTGAGAATTTAAAAGACCAATTATTGGCAAAGAAGTCAACAACTAGAACTCTCATGCATTGCTGGTGGAAGTGTAAAATGGTAAACACTAGATAAAACAATTAGGTACTATCTTACAGAATCTTATAGAGTTAAATACTTGTATACAATACACAAAGACCACATGACTCACATTTTCCAATCTTAGGTATTTACCAAGAGAAATGAAAACATAAGTCTATAAGAAGATTTGTAAACAAATATCCATAGCACCTTTATTCATAATAGGCTCCATTCCATTGCAGACAGAATTCAAATGTTTATCTGTAATGGAATGGATAAACAGATAATGGGCATAGCCATCCAATAAAATACTACTCAATAATAAAAAAGGAACAAACTACTGATTCATATATCACATGGGTTAACCTCAAACACATTATTCTGAGGAAAAGAAAAAAGCCAGACACAAAAGAGTACATACATATAGGGAGTATAATTTTAGTGTAAAATATTGAGAAAAAATCAGTCCTAATATATAGTAGTAGAAATTGGATCAAAGGTGAACTGGGGCTAGGGATAAGGGTAGGTGCAAAGAAATATAAAGGAACTTTCTAGGGTGATGAAAATGTTTAATATCCAAGTTGATCTTATGGTTGTTATATGAATTTATTTGTCAAACCTCTTAACTTGTACACTTATAATGGCTAATTATATTACAATATGCAAGTTGTAACCTCAATAAAGTTATTGAAAATAAAAAGAAGCAATTACAGTGGCCCAATATCCTCACCATGTTATTTCCATTCACTCTTTTTCTCAAACCTCAGAATCCCTGAGGAAATTGTTAAAAATACTAGAATCTTCAACTCTATCCCTGAGATTCTAAAGTAAAGAATAAAGCCCAGGGGCTGCATTTCTTACCAGTATCCCCTGAGGTGATATTTGATATAGGTTGTGGAGCATTCCTTATATCATTTCAATTCTTTTAATGGCTCTCAGCGTGACTACATTTCATGGCATTTTCAATAACTGAATATAAAAAGTTACAGGCTGAAAATATTATTCAAAAGAAGTTGCCCATCTCTCCAGATTACTCATTACTGACTCTCTGAGTTAAAAAATTGGAATAAACTTCTTTACTCACAAGAAAGAGAAATTACTGATCACTGTAGTGCACCGTCTCAAAGGACTTTCCTGTCTCAATCTCTTCCTCTCTTTTTCTCTTCTTCCCTCCTTCCTTAATTCTTTTCCCTTCTATCTGTCTTTCTCCCTTTCTCTCTCCTCCCCTCTACAGCAGAAAGAATAATATCAGCACTTTAGTTTTACAGGTTTCCGACACAAGACTATTTTCTCTGAGGGAAATAAAAGAATCAGTGGAAACAACCCTTTCCTTCAGAAAGCTCTGATGTTCTTGTCTCTTACTGAAGAATAGTCACTCACTAGGTTACATAACTATTAGTAAAGTTAATCAAAATCTACACCTAAATAGGTCCTTTGCTTTCTGAAATTCTACACCTGCAGAGTGAAAGACTTAAAACATTCAGAAAGAGTGAGGAGACAAGTAAAAGTGAATGAAAAGAAATCATTATAGGGGAGGCTGGGATGACTCAGTGAGTTAAGCTCTCACTTTGCAGCACCAGGGATCGGGGATTGAATCCTGGCCCCGGCCCGTGCAAACCATATGCTGAACTGGGAGCTCCCCCAGTTCAGTTCTCTCTCTGTCTCTGTATCTCTCTCTCTCTCTCTCTCTCTCTCTCTCTCTCTCTCTCTCTCTCTGTCAAAAATAAAATAAAATAAAGAAATCATTATACAATAGGATATCCAGGCCTAAGAACTGTGGAGGAAATAATTTTTTCCTAAAATTTTTTTTAATGAACTAAAGGAGACATAGGATAGATTAGGTTGGTAAAGGAACATTAAAGGAAGTTGTATTAGAATAAAATGATTCTTTTAACACCATATTCCTATCCCCAAATTTAGTTCCACACTATTGTATTTCCTGTCTGAAGTATTAAGTATGCTAACATGATTGTATATTTGAACTGACTTCTTTTTTTCAAACATAAAGTCTAGTAACTTCTTTTGTATTTCTGGGAATAGAAAATAAAGGGTAAGTACATTGTAAAAACAAACAAAAATGACAACCATTTGGCTTTGATATATAGAATTAAAGGACAATCATTTAATCTCTCAATTTAGGGGCTTGTAGGGGGGGCTGTATTAGTCCACTGAGTTGGCTCATTCTCATCTCCCCAGCCTTGAATGCAGGGCTGCAACTCTGAGAGTCAGTGCACCATGTTACTCTTGAATTATATCCACATTAATATGAACCACTTTTTCACTCCTCACTCAGTAAGACTCATTACAAAGCAGCAGAAAAGGAGAAAGGCATGTCCCTCACAGACTGTTAGAAGGATGTTCATAATTCACATAAGCAGTAATGCCACTTAGTACAGTGACTCCTGCCAATTATTTGGTCCCACATTTTCTTTCAGATGACCCTGCTCACAAAAAAAAGAACATACATGCTCAAAGCCATCGGAATAAAGGGCTTTCTGTAAATACTAAACAGTTTTTAAAACATTATCAAACTATTATTTCCCAAGCCCCTAGATGCAAAATCCCAAAGAAAGGTCTCTTAAATCCTTAAAAGTATGTGTCACTAGCATTTCCCAGGTGTAGACTTATGATACCACTTCTCCTTGAGATTCAAATACAGTAATGTCTGCTTTCTAAATGCTACAGCTTTCAGAAAAGGAAATCTCATCATAACATGCCTAGAAACACCACAATATATCCTCTCCATCCTCAATGGTCACAATGTACTCGTACTCTCACTTATCTCTTGTTTAACTCGATAGAATAAAAACACAATGCTCCTCACCAACATGTAAAGTTCGTACTTCCAAATATTTCTCCTGTCTCAATGAAATACCATGACTCAGCCTCTGCAAATAATAAACAGTCGTTACCTGAAGTTTCTGGGGATCTGTCTTCAAGTCCTGGGAGCTTCAGGCGATTCCAGCTCCTTTCAAAGGCTGCTGTCAGTGGAGAATGTGCTGTTCTCAACAGCTCCAAAGATGTTGCAACCAGAAATTTCTCAACTGAAGCAGATTAATCATGGTTTCACATACAACAGATGCCACCCAGGCAACCTTGTTAAGGGTGTTCTTAGCCAGTGATGAAAAGGAAGTTGCAACGGCTTAAAATCCCTGCTCCTTCCGGGCCAGTCCCCAAGTTCTTTGCCTCAAGGGTTAAATGAACTAAAATTTTCTTGGTAGACTATACACTCTCAATTCAGAAAATAGTTTTCACCCAAGGATAGATGCAATGACTCAGTCATATAAGCATCTCTATAAAATGCCTAACTGTACTGTATCATCTAACATCTATAATGCTATTCTTTTCCAATTAATGCTTTAGCTTTCCTAAATTCCCCATACCTTGTTATGTACATTGAATATTAGAATTGACAGGAAATGCAGAAAATGTACCCTATTGTTTCAGCTGAAGCCAAGAAAGACAGTGTCTTATTCAAGATCTCTAGCTAGCTACGGGCAAAAAAACAGGCTCTTTCTTCTCTCTAACCTGTCTCTGGCCTACCACCCAAGCAGCTCCTGTGTCTGCACTGGGTGAAGCTTTGGTGTTAGATAAGGAAATTTCAGAACTATACAGATTTCTATTTTTTTTTTTTTGTAATTTGGTTAATTAAACTAATCAAACTTCTAATATGATTCCAAAACTAACATTTTACATGCTTAGAAGTCATCTGAAGAGGAGAAAGAATAGTCTTGAATTGGTTTCTGAATTGTGATCATCGGTTTAGGTATGTCTATATTCACTCAGAACATAGGAGATGGCTACAAATGCACTTGTATCTGAACTTGAAGTTTTAGCCAGGCAGCCAGAACTTAGTGGCATGAAGAAGATTTAAATATCTTCGAGTTTCTTTGGATTGTGTCAATTTATAATTTAAAACATTTAAGGCAATTTGATTCAGTATTGTAACATGCTTAAAGAACTAGTTGATAGGGGATAAATGACATGACATTTAACCCCTCATTGACATTTAAGTCATAGAGCACCAAATTATGTAGATATTTGATATTTTGCTATAGGTCTCATAATCCAAATGGCTATCTGTAGACGTAGTACATAAGTTGTGAAATAGAGAAATACAATTTATAATTTATTCCAAGTGAGATTTCTCAGTCAATATTTATCTATGTTTATTTATTATCCAATAAGGTATATAACAGGAAAAATAACAAGTCTGTCAATTCAATAAAATGCAAAAAGGCTAAAAATAATTCCTTGTCCACTGAAAATATTTTACCTATAGACTGGTTGACCATGGTATTTGTCTTTATAAACAAGCTGTGAATTAACATTTTTAAAGGAGGACAGCATTATTACCCAAATAGCAAGGCCAGAAAAGGACACTATTAGAAAAGAAAACTATAGTCCAATATCCCTGATGAATACACTTGGAAAAATTATCAACAAAATACTAGCAAAATGAACTAGGCAGCATACTAAACATTTGATAAAAATTTACATCCATTTAGAAAAACATTTAAAAAATTAAGTATAGAAGAAACATCATTCAATATAACAGAGGTCATATTATGATAAGTTCACATCTAACATCATAGTCAATGGAAAAGATTGAAAACCCTATTTAATATAAGGAATAAGATAACAGTGCTCACTTTCACCACTCCTATTCAACACAGTACTAAAAGTCCTAGTCAGAGCAATCAGATAAGAAAAAGGCATCAGAATTGAAAAGAAATATAATTGTCTCCACTTGTAGATTATGTGATTTTATATATAGAATATCCTAAGGACTCAACCAAAAAACTATTAGTTTTAAACAATGAATTCTGTAAAGTGGCAGGAAACAAAGTTAATGTGCAAAAATCATCAGCATTTTTATACACTAGCAACAAATTATCTAAAAAGAAAATAAACAAATCCATTTCACTTACAATAGCATCAAAAATAATAAAATACTTAGAAATCAATTTAATGAAGGAAGTCAAAGATCTGTACTCCGAAAAATACAAGTCACTGATGAAAGAAATTGAAAAATATACAAATAAATCAAAAGATATTTCATGTTCATGGATTCAAAGAATTAATATTGTTAAAATGCCCACAATACCCAAAGCCATCTACAGATTCAATGCAATCCCTGTCAAGATTCCAATAGCACTTTCTACAGAAGTTTAAAAAACACTCCTAAAATTTATATAGAACAACAAAAGACTCCAAATAACCAAAGCAACCCTGAGAAAGAAGACCAGCAGGTGGCATCACATGTCCTGATTTCAAACTATACAACAAAGCTATACTAATCAAAACTCTATGATACTGGCATAAAAACAGACAAGATCAATGGAACAAAATCAAGGGCTCATAAGTAACCTCAAATACATATGATCAACTAATATTTGACAAGGAAGCCTAGAATAATCAATGGAGAAAAGACAGTCTCTTCAATAAATGGTGATGGGAAAATTGGATATTCACATATAAAAAAAATGAAACTGGGCCCCTTGCTTACATCACTCACAAAATTAACTCAAAATAGATTAAAGACTTAAATGTAAGACTGGAATCCATAAAATTCCTAGAAGAAAATATAGAAATAATTCCTTGACATGGGCCTTGGCAATGATTTTTTTGGTTATGACACCTAAAGTACCAGCAGCAAAATAAAAAACAAACAAGTGGTACTACATCAAACTAAAAAGCATTTGCACAGTAAAAGAAACATTCAACAAGGTGAAAAGACCACCTTCAGAATAAGAAAAAGTATTAGGGATTAATATCCAAAATATATAAAGTCTCATACAAATCAATCGCAAAAAACCCAAGTAGTTGAATTTTAAAAAGGGCAAAGAACCTGAATAGACATTTTTTTCCCCAAAGAAAAAACAAAGAAATTTGTTTCCCCAAACAAATGACCAACAAATACATGAAAAGATGTTCAACATCACTAGTCAGTAGGGAAATGCTTTTACTATGTATCAGGCAATTTTCCAGGCAATAGAAATCCAGCTAGGAACAGATAAAAATCTTTACTTTTTTCAAATTTGTTCTAGATAGTCAATGGGCATATGCCGACCTTTTAATGTCAATTTAAGTAAGCACAATGCTCTACCAAACAAATAAATAAAAACACAAGTACTACAGAGTTGTGCTTCTGAAACTTGAACTTGGATCAAATTTTGAGCAGCAAGGCTAGGTGGAGGCAATGAGGTTTGGGAAAAAAGTGTCTAGATTTAAATTTTGGCTCTGTTGCTTTAGCAAGATCCTCTGTTTTGTTCTGTTTGTTTTTAATAATGAGGACAATTATGATGATGTAGCTACCATTAACTAAGCATCAACAATAGGCCAAACCCTGAGCTAAGTTTCTGACCTATATATTTTAATCTTTACCATAATTCCACAAAGTAAGAATGCTCTCATTTAGAGAAGAAAAATACTGT
>PVKE010049614.1:0-11213 GCA_004027555.1 Craseonycteris thonglongyai | reverse complement strand
GTACTACTATAATTCTCACTAAGCTGCAGTGAGAAGAGCAGAGCCTAATATATGGCCCTTCTTAGGGACATTTCATGCTATAGGGACACAAGCAGCAAAAATCCTTTGTGAGTCACTAGTGCCCACAAAGACCCTTCTCAGCGAACTGGGATTTGTTTCTCAATGGGCAGCACAGGGAGCTTTTGTTCATCTGCTGCTTCCCTGGTGGGCCCGCTGCCTGGCCACACAGCAGCTTCACCAGAGAATCAGGGCTTTTACCTTTGTTTTGAAAACCACAGCTTCCCCTAAAGTCCCTGGCAGATCACCACTCTGCCACTGTCCTGTCTTCCCACCAAGGCTCCTTATGCTCCATTAGGGACACTCCTTCCCCTCGTCTGTCCAGCTCTGATTGCCCTCTCTCTAGGCCACTGTCACTTCAGATGAGTTGCCTTCTCTGTTAGTGTTCTTTTGCTGCTGATACAGGATATTTAGCAAAACTTAGGTAGTCAGGGAGGGTCTCAGTAGCCATATTGCCAATATCTAAGGAATGTGAACTGAGGGCTTCTGGAGCAAAGTGACCAGGTACTGAAAGACAAGATAAAGGACCCCAAGGCCAGCCATGCCCAGAATCTCATCAACCAGGTATATCATCTGGAGATAAGTGTTAATAAATCCTAGAACTTTGGTGGTTTGTTTCAAAACTCACCTAAGTGGATCATCCAGGAATGTGAAATGAAAGATAAAAGCAGGGTATTGGGTAAAATAAAGGGTATAAAAGCAACGGCTTGCAGTCATAGCCGGGCATGCCACTTTCGGGTGCCCCCTCTAGCTAAAGAGCTTTTCTTCTTTCAGCAGGCATTCCAATTTTGGATGTCCCCTCTAGTCAGAGAGCTTTCCTTTTTTCCATGGGCATTTCATTTTGGGATGTCCCCTCTCGTTGCGAGAGCTTTTACTCCTTCCCTCTCTTAATAAACTCTGCCACTTCACCTTTGCTGTGGAGTCCGCATTATCATTCCACCGACACAATTGTCCCTGCATCACTGCCTCACAAACTGCTACAGTCTTAGCAGTTTAAAACAACACTAAAGAAGAAAAGGGAAAAAGAAAAAGAAGGAAAATAAAAACAAAACAAAAAAACACTAATGTATCATTTCAGTTTTGTAGATCAGTTGATTGGATTAGTTGGGTTCTCTGTTTAGTGTCTCACAAGCCCAGAATCAAGGGGTGGAATTTCTGGGGAAGAATTCTCTTCCAAGCACTTTCAGTTCCTCGTGATTGTAGGATTGAATTCTCCATTATTCTCTCTGGCTCTTGGCCAGAGCTGACTCTCAGCCCAAGAGGCTGCTCTCAGGTCCTTGCAACTAGCCTCATCCATCTCAAAGCCACAACGGGGAGCTTCTCTCCTGTCAAATCCCTCTTGCACTTCACATCTCTCTAACTTCCATGTTAACAGCAGAAGACTGTGAAGGGCTCCTGAGATGAGAGCAGGCCTATCCAGTTAATCTCCATTTTGATGATCTCAAATTCGATTGTTCAGTTTTATTTTATTACTAGAACATAATTTACACATAACTGTAAGAAATATTCAAAACAGGGAAAGCCGGATGGCTCAGCAGGTTGAGCGCTCGCTTTGAAGCCCTGAGGACCAAGGATCGAATCCCGGCTCCGGCCCAGGTGGACCCACATGCTGAACTGGGGTGTGCTTCCCGAATGCGGTGAGGCCCCCAGTTCAGTTAAAAAAAAAAAAAACATTGTGGGGAAGCCGGGATGGCTCAGCAGGTTAAGCGCTCACTTTGCAGCCCCAGGGACTGAGGATCGAATCCCGGCTCCGGCCCAGGCGGACCCACATGCTGAACTGGGGTGTGCTTCCCGAATGCGGCGAGGCCCCCAGTTCAGTTAAAAAAAAAAAATTAAAAACAGAAGTATACTTAAATAAGTTGAACTCTGTAATCACACTTTTAGGGAAACAACCTGTGAGGGTTTCTGCTATGATTGGAGACAGGATAGTATTGTCCCAGTCACTTTTTTTTTTTTAATTTCTCTGTTAAAGCTGCTGCTAGCAGATAAGATCCCAAATTTACATGTTTTCTTACTGCACAAGGCAGAGGTTTTTTCCTTTATTGATTGCTGGTGTAACACTTGATACCTTGAATCTATAAGGCAGGACAGTACACATATTTGAAATTTTCTATTTCATTATAGCCAGAAATTCTTTTATTGACAACATTATCCTACATTTTTAATAAGCACACTTCTGCATTGTAGTAATATGCATTAACTATTTACTCAAGAATCAATTTCTTAAAAATCTAAAATTCTACACAATATGAAGTACCACAATTTTAGAGAATAGTTAGAAAACAAAGGTGATTTAGTGGGCAAGTATGGTCTTCAAATATTTTAAGAAGCACAAAGAGGAGAATAAACTATCTTGTGTGGATCTGGTAAGTAAATCTAGGACCGAAGGATAAAAGTTGCAAGGATATGTATTTCAGTGTATAGAGAGACGTTTTCTTACAGATAAAATAGAACTCTCCAAGCAGGAACAGGCTCCGGGAAAACCACTATGCTTCTTTGCTGTCAAGGTATGCTGACAGAGACGTCTAAACTCTAAGCCAGGGTGGAGACAGCAGGTTTCGATCAGCTTTATCTGAAAAAGGGCCAGCTGGTAAATATTTTCAGCTTTGCCTGCCATACTGTCTCTGCCACAGCTATTTAACTCTAGTTGTAGGGTGAAAACAGGCATACATATCATATAATTATATGGGCGTGGCTGTGATCCAATAAAACTTTATTTTAAAGAACTGGTACTGGGCCATATTTGGCCTGTGAACTGTAGTTTGCCAATTCTGCTATATCTTGATTCCTCCATTGGGTTGGAGAAGAACTAGAACATCAATCAACTTCCTTCTATACTGCAGATTTTGATGTTATTAGATTTTTTGCCTTCGGTATAGGAAGGCATTAATACTATTTGCCATGAAGATCCTTCTAGTATAATTTATTCTGAAGAAGCTATTCGGACACACCCTTATTCAGTTGTGCATCTAGGTAATTATAATGGGAAAAAAAATAGTCACATGTGAGTTAAGCTTCACGATACCAAATAACAGGGAATGTTATAAACCCTTTTAAAAATGGAAACCTGTGCATGAATTGTATGACCCTACTGTGAATTAGTTAATATATTAAATAGCTGAACACTGGAATGGGACGTGCATAGACTATGTTGGGAGCACAAAATGTTGAAACAGTTGGCAGGAAACCAAAGACAATATTGAAGCCAAACTAATACTGCCTTTAGTGCCTCTTTAGGAAGCTGGCAGACCATCCATTTTTTTAAGTGGAAGGACACCCTCCCATCCAGAGACACAGAATTAGTTGCATTTTGGGGTAGGAAATTTCTATTATTTTGATTGCTTCCAATTGAAGTAGAATTTTTTAAATAAATTAGTTTTTACTTTATGACGAATTTATTAGTTTATTTTAATTTTCTACATATTCAGAGAGTATAGAGGGAACTGATGTTATATGGAAATATTTAAGTGCAAGACATTTTAAAATCGGGGAAGCTGGGATGGCTCAGTGGGTTAAGCACTTGCTTTGAAGCCCCGGGGACTGAGGATCGAATCCTGGCCCTGGCCCTTGTGGACCCATATGCTGAACTGGGGTGTGTCTCCCATGCAGGAGGCCCCCAGTTCAGTTCTCGGCCCCCAGTTTGGACCCTGGCTCGAGAGGCCAGGCCTCCCATGATGAAGGCCCTCAGCCCAGTTCCTGCCCTGCGCAGCCTGTCCACCTGTGTAGAATGAAACCATGTTGAAAACTGATGACGTACAACTATGAACACTGCTCTGGGCCCTCCTCCTTGTCTCTGTTTGTCTCTGTCTCTCTCTCTGATTGTGTCAAAAAATAAAATAAAACTTAAAAAAAAAATATTTTAATATTGAAAGAATATTGACTGATTTCATAATTTTAAGTGGGCTTAAGTATTCTGAGAACTTCTATTGACTCTCCAGTCAAGGTAGCTATCACAATATTACAACCACTATTTACAATAATTTCCTTTCTGCTTCAAACAAGATGAACAAATGTTTAATATCCCTCTCCAAATTCCCTTTCCATAATTACCAACATCTGTAGCAAATCAACAAAAAACCACAATTATTAGTCTAGAGGTCTCAATTTGCATTTGGGTCAAGTCCCTGGTCACAAAATATGTAGAAAACCTTTGTTCTCTATACTGGAAATTGTGTGCTTAGATTCACAAACCAGGCATTTAAAAGAAAACCTGTATCACCTTAAATAAAGGTTCATATTAAATGTGATTAATGTTTTAGATAAATGTTGTAGAAAAACTTTACAGGCAGCATGTATTGCTTTCTCTTTTAGGAAGATTTCATTCAGGCTAGCAGCGCATTTCATTTGCTTGTTTGCTACACTTTCCTGTGGTGAGTGGATTACCTATAAGTAAGGTGACCAACCGTCCTCCTTTAGGGAGGACAGTCCTCCTTTTGGAAGTTCTGTCCTCCCTTGAAAAGTGTCCTCCTGATGTCCTCTTTTTCGATATGTAATACTAGATGTCCTCCTTTTCTTTTCTTTTGGTCGTGCAATCGATTTTCCTTTTTTGGTTGTTAAATTTATTGGGGTGACATTGGTGGGTAACAATTAGATAGTTTCTGGATGTACAAGTCCACATCACATCACCTACGCTTTGCATTATGTGCCCACCACCCAGAATCAGCTGTCCTCCTTTTCATTGAAAAAAAGTTGGTCACCTTACTATAAGACATAAAGTTGAAGGTATATATCAGAGTAGTTAAGCAAGACATGCCACCTCTGGAGAAAGCTATTGAACGTACAGTTTTGGAAAAGGAGCTAGGTCTTGGTAAGTCAGGACATATTCTTTTAATGTTCCCAGGCAACTACCACTTCTCAGTATTGCCCTACATATACCAGAGGGAGGAGCCCAGGATGAGAGAGCCTTCAGGAATGTGTTAACAGAAACACATGCAAAGTAGATCTTAAAACCATCAGCCCTCTATCAACATTAAAAAGCAAACAAACAAACAAACAAAGAAAAAACTGTATCTGAATATTCAAAAGACTGCTTAGCATTTTATAGCATCTGTTTTAAACCCAAGTATCCTACTAGGTGCATGATGAGTATTTTGACTCTTAGGTCTCTGAGGAAACCATTTCAGAATTGCAGGTACCTTCTTCAACCCTTTTTACCTTTGAATGGAGAGGCTCAGCAGCACTTGCTTTGCAGCATTTACCGGGAGGTAACTTGCATAAATTTACTATACAAAAAAATATTACTAAATACTGATCATCATTGACATGTTTGTTACAATAGGATTAGAGATAAGTTCTGTTTGAAAATCATTCCAAGAACAGTTTTTATTTTATTTTCACATGAAAACCAGTCAGATTTGCTTCAGTTTTCAAGGATGTGTTTATATAAAATTATGAACGCGGTACTGAGCTGCAATTTTTTTTTTTCTAAACAGGAATTGAATTTCGTAAACCATCCATTTGAATAGTTCTACAACACCATTTTTTAAATTTTAAATATTTATTTTATTGTTTGAGAAGGAGAGGGGGAGAGAGAGAGAGAAGGAAGAGGGCCAGAGCAGTCTACATAGTTGTACATCATTAGTTGTGACATATTTTTGTTCCACACAGGTGGATGTGGGGCCACATGGGGCAGGAACCTAACCTGGGGCCTCCCGCACGGGAGGTGAGAATTTTCACTGCTAACTCGGCAGTTACCAGTTGTACTGCAGTTCAGCATATAAGGTTGCTCAGGCTGGGGCTTGGAATCAAACCCTGGACCTTGCAATTTCCAGGCACGGGTTCAATCACTGAGCTATCCCAGCGTCCTATCAACACCAGGTTTTGATTTTATTTCTCATTCCAGCTATCCATTTTCTTTTCATAGAATGAGGATGAATTTGGACACTGTTGTACATTGTAGAGGTGCGTTTTCTCTGTGTCATCATTGTGGGTGAATTTGGACTCTGTTAATTTAAGATGGTTATGTCACAGTGGTTGTTTACTTGCCTTTCAGATGTATGGCTAAGATAAAAGTTACATTTGTGTAGAGAGTATTTTTTTCAGGAAGACGTAATTTTTTTTCTTCACCACAACTCCCCTTGTTCACCACACTGTCTATTGCTCTTCTGAGCCATAATTATCACAACATACAAATCCACTGAATGCTGAGGAGTAGAAACCAGAGAGGCTGCGGAGCATGGCCACTTCCATTTCATATTTTTCACACAAAAATGTCATGATTGTGCTTGAAAAAATTATTGGTGCAAATAAGCAGAAATTGAGAAACTACATATTATCTTTCTCATAATTAAGAAAAGGCCATCATTAAAATCAGATTAGTTTTTCAGATATTAATATTTTTTACATATACCTATTTACATATTTAACAGTGATGTTATTAATTATAGATACTATTTTACTACTTATATTTGCCACATATCACTATGTTTTCATGCAAGTAGATATATGTCATATTATTTGAAGCTTAGTATGCGTCTCGATTCACAATATTTTTGTATGCACATTCTTACACATACATCAGTTATTTCTGTTGAATAACATTTTGGAAATAAAAGTACTGGATACCAAGGTGAGAGTATTTTTGACAGTTTTATGACATACAGTATGAAATTGTCTCCAGGAAGGCTATTGCTAAGTTCACTTTTTCCAACAGCAGACGAGCGTAACTGGTCATTTACCCCGCTTACACCGACATGAATATAGTCATCAATTGTGTTGTGGCCTGGCATAGCCCCAGTTTTCTGAGAAGTATTGTTCTAATTTGTTGCTAGAAAACTGCTAACTCCCAGTTTTGGTCCATGTGACTGTGGCTATGACTCATACAGGCCAAGGTTTTCTGACAGGTCAGTGCTCTCCATATATAAATAAATGATGCAATGTGTGATGTTCCAAATTCTGAAAAGAGAAATGGAAGATTTGCTACCTTGATAGCAGTGTTTTGACCATGTAAGAGGAAATAATAAGTGTTGGTGGTCTATGGCCAGATTTCAGAAATCTCTGCAAAGGGCAAAACTGCCAAGACGAGCCCTTGGCTGCTACTGGTGGTAAAGGGGAAAATACCCACATGCCCTTAATTAACTTAGGGCCTCATCCTCTTACAAAGGGAAAATGATACCTATGAGTCTTTTTAGAAATCAGGGTCTCTCTTTGCTTTAGAGTTTCTATGCATTTCTCTTTAATTAAATTAAACCCTTACCTTAGATTCTCTTTGAAGATCTAATTATAAGAAATGCTTAAAAAGATTAATATACATATTCTAATTATTTTATAAGGTAGAGCTTTACAGATAATATGCTTCTTGAAAAATAAGATTTCTAGTCTAAGTTCAAGCCAATGATGTTTTAGTTTTCAAAACTACTATCTACATTTTTGTTCGAGGAGGCAGCATAGAATGCACATGAGGTGCGCCTCTCTGGAATGCAATGCTGTTTCCATCCTGGCTCTACCACATACTAGCTGAACAACCTTTGGGTGTCTCAACCTTCATGGGTGTCAGTTTCTTCTACTTTAACAGGCTAGGTGGATAAAATAATTATTGTGAAATGTACAGGGGGACCCAGCTGGATGTCAGACAGATGTTGTTTGCTCAAAATCTATGAATATATGTATTATAGAGAATGTGAAATGTAAAGACTAATTTACTGTTATAAGGAAAATACTTCATATATCATAATTTTAAAATACAGTTAGCAAAATTTAAGCAATGGGACAACACAGGTTTGTCACTGTTTATATCAGCCCTTCTAGAGTTCTATAACACAATGATGTCAAAGATTCTTCAGCCTGTGAAGATTTTTCTAATTTAATAACACTAGGCTACTATACCTTTTTTCTTGCTTTTATTCCTTTTTTTCCCCCTGATAGTGTTAGTTGTCATGATCAGTGATAACAGTTCTTTCTCTAAAAGGCATGCATGCTACACTACCAGGTATTCCTTTTGCATAATTTTAGAGGGTCAAAGGGAAAGAGAAATTTTGCTTATTCATAAATAACAAGTACTAAGTTCTCACTCTATGCCAAGTTCCATGCTAAAGGCTGAGATCAAACACCAAGGACATTTTGGTCTGTGACTCAAGGAACATTCAGTCTAGTGGGAAAGATGGAAAGGACTACGAGCGTGGTGAGCAGGGCCACTTGGCAGGACATGCAGGTGGGTAAAAGGGTAGAGAGGCTTCCTGAAGGAGGCAGGAGCCACTGAATCGAGATGAACATCCTGTGGTATGTGAGAGAGAAAGGAGTGAAAGATGACAAACATGACTCTGTGGATGGTGTTAAAAGAGGGAACTTGAGGACTTTTGAGGAATTCAGTGTTGGAGATGCTGACTGCATCGGGCTAAGTGGAGATGTCTACTACGGTAGTTAGTTGAGACCACCGGAGTGGGGGGTTAGGAGATGAAATTGGGCTCTGAGTTTGTTTTAAATGTACACTTGTAAAATTTCACCAAATACTAAGTCAGTGTAGTCTCTTCTCAAAAACTTATGACAACAATCATTAGTGATAGTCAAAAGCCTTTTCATCCCAGCAGTTAGCAGTTGTGCTGCAGTTCAGCATATGGGTTTACATGGGCTGGGGCCAAGAATTGAACCCTAGACCTCGTTGCAAGGCAAGCACTCAACCTGTTGAGCTATCCTGGCATTACATGAATTTTTAACATTTTAGTAAGAATTATTTTTTAGTTGGTGTTTCACTTTCACAGTATTCATCTAAGTCTTATTAGAGGACAACTTTGACTTCAAGAAAAAGATTCCAAGTGGCATCTTGATGTTATTCACCAGAGCCAGAGAACTTGTTGGAGCATTCAAAGCCTTTCACATCATTTGTCACTTGAAAAAATGGAAGAACAAGTATTATTTTATGTATCTGTTTGTCTGACAGTCTGAGATGTTAGCCTAGCTGAGGGAAATGCAAACAACTTAATTTTTAACACTTTGCATTATAAAGAGAATACAGGTCAAACTCACCAACTTTCTTCTTTATTGGAATAATTCTAAGAAGGATTCTTGGGCTTTGCTCAGAATCTATTCTAATATGGTTGTGACATGGTTTCATTTCACAGAGGTGGATGTCCATGTATAATTGATAGAAGGATGGATTATCAATGGTCATTAGTGATAGAAGCCTTTTCACTTATAGAGAAGTAGCCAAGGGTACATTAAAAGAGATTGCCCTCTATTTCTAAGGATTATGTACACATAATTAGTGTATGTATTCACTCACTACTTAATATGTGAGAGTATATTATCTAGGAGTATGCCACTTTGTAACTTTGTTCTGACTCTTTTTTTTTTTTTTTTGGTCTCAACCAATGATGTACAACTATAGAGACTGCTCTGGGCCCTCCTCTTTCTCTCTCTCACCTCTCAAACAATAAAAGAAGTCTTTTTAAAAAACCCAGCAAAGTTATCATTAGTATAATACACCAGTTTGCATAAGATTCACACTGTTCTAGTCATTGTGCTTACTCTGATACCTTTCATTTTAAAAAGTACTTTAGTCATGAACCTCTTTGAGAATGTCAGTGGCTAAGTCTTCCAAAGTGCTTTTATTAGTTTTCATATTCAAATTTAGGTAGTCTATTTTGAAGTGTCCCAAACTTACTGAATTTTTAAAACCAGTTGATTGATTTGAACTGTGAACATGAACATAATTAAAGTAACATGGCTAGTGGCTTTATCTTTATCGATTAGGGTTAACATGTTCATCCATTGGAGGGAAGGCTTTGTAGCAGAATCTTCCTTATTGCATCACAGCCTGACCTTGATCTTTGCTCAAATGTTGCCTCTGCAGTAAAGCCTTCCTTGATCCCGCTGCGAAAGCAGCAGCCCCCTCCTCTCTGTCTTGTGCCGGCTTTCTTTTTCTTCAGAGCAGGTGCCCCTCTCATGTTAACTCAGAAAACAGAATAGCGAACGCAAAGGAGAAATGGTCAATTGGAGGCAAGACTCTAAGGTCGTTTCTCTTTTCCTTCCCTCCCCCATTGCTTTCCTTTAAGGTGATTTAAATTCTTAGGCTCCTTTGGATATTCTCAGACCTCAGGTTGCCAAGATTTCTTCTTCTCTGTCAGATAATCGTATTTAACCAACCTAATTTTTATTAATCCACATTGAAACTATATATACATATATAATCATATATATATAATAAGTTGTTTTCACATACATTTCTAGTTGGAAGAAGAGAGGATTGTTGGCTAGTTATAATGTCTGAAAAATCAGGACCTGTGTTGGGACTAGAATTACTATTGTTCTTTATCACAGACTGAAAAACAAAAATGACCCTAGAGTTGATACTTGCCTCCAGTTGATACTTTCTCCTTTACACTCCCTACTTCACTCTCTACAGTAATGGAACATGTTAGGGAGTAGACATGAGAATGACCACTGTATGTGTAGCGCTTTTGGATGGTCACAGTTCCAAATAACTCTAAGTAATATTTCTAAAGCAGAATTCTCTATCCCTGAATGTTAGCTATAGAAACTTTCAAAAGAAATAATCAGTCTTAATTTTGCAGTTGTCAAATGTGAGGAAATTCTAACCATGTAAACAATCTGGAGCCCCTGTTCCTAAAGGTCTCTGGTTAGGTGCTCTGTGCTCCGTAATTGCTACTAAATGTGCCGTTTCTATCCACCCTGCTCTGCTAAAGCCACTCAGACTCTTTTATATTAATTTCCAGGAAACATCCAACTCCTTTCTAGAATACAAGCTAGAATTCTGAGAAGGGAAAAGTATTGATATGCAGCCTACACTAACATTAAGGTAGAGCATCCAAGATTAACATATTTTTTTATTTTTTTATTTTTTATACAAAACCAATGAATGGATTTTATAGTAGCTTTATTATTTTTGGCTTTGGAGTTTTGCAAAATACACACACACACACACACACACACACACACTATAATAGATAGATAAAAATGCTTTAAAAAACAGAACCAAGTACTTTGATCTTGATTTGTATTTTCTAAACATTTTCAACTGGAAGATAAAGTACTGTTTTAAGAAAACAGAGACTTGGTTTCTGGATGTACAAGTCCACTTCACATCACCCATGCTTCGCATTATGTGCCCACCACCCAGAATCAGCTCCCCTTCTATCACCATATATCCAGTGTCCACTCCCCCCTCCCCCCACAACTCTCCCTCCTCCCTCCTCCCCCCT
>PVKE010049613.1:0-11216 GCA_004027555.1 Craseonycteris thonglongyai | reverse complement strand
GGGATCCCTCCCTGGAAGCCCCAGGGCTGGAATATCCGGTGGTCAGCCTTGGACCACATTAGAGCACCACCTGGCCGCCTCCAAGGACAACAGACGCAAAGGGCAAACTGGGAACTCACCAGAGCCCAGGAGAAGTGAACCCTGCTCTATAGGTTCAGCCCCTGAACCACAGCTCCTCCACTGTAGTCATAACCAGTGCTCACAACCAATCACCCAGAGGGTCCATCTCTCCCACTGACATGCAAACAGCAACCAAGGCACAACTATAATAGGAGGACACACACATCCACACAAAGAATACACCTGAATCACCCAGCTCTGGTGACCAGGGAGACTGCACCACTAGGTCCCATGGGACATCTACTACAAAAAGCCACTCTACTAGGATGGGGAAGCATAGTAGCCCTGCCTAATACATAGAAACAAACACAGGGAGTCAGCCAAAATAGAGAGGCAAAATATCCCAAAAAAAAGAACAACAACAACAACAAAAGGCTCTAGGAAAAGAACTAAACAAAATAGAGACAAGTGATTTTCCAGATGCAGAGATCTCAACACTGGTTATAAGGATGCTCAATAATCTCAGTGACAACATAAAAATGGAACTAGAACACAAAAAAGAACCAGTCAGAAATAAAAAATACAACTGAAACAAGGAGTACATTAAAGGGAATCAACAGTAAATTAGATGATTTAGAAGATAAGATAGCAGAAAATACCCAATCAGAAGAGCAAAAAGAAACAAACATACAAAAAAAAAAAAAGGAGACATCAATTGTAACAACATTCACATCATGGATACCAGAAGAAGAGAGAGAACAAGGAATTGAAAACCTATTTGAAGAAGCAATGACAGAAAACTTCCTTAACCTGGCAAAGGAAATAGACATATAAGCCCAGAAAATGCTGAGACCCAAGTAACATGAACTCAAACAGGCCCATAGCAAGACACATCATAATTAAAATGCCAAAAGTTAAAGACAAAGAGAGAATCTGGAAAGCAGCAAGAGAAATACAGTTAGTCACCTACAAGGGCACTCCTAGAAGATTGTAGCTGATTTCTCAACAAACACTTCGCAGGCCAGAAGGAATAGCAGAAAAGATTCAGTGATGAAAAGCAAGGACCTACAACCAAGATTACTCTACCCAGCAAAGCTACCATTTAGAATCGAAGGACAAAGTGCTTCCCAAATAAGAAAGAGCTAAAGGACTTCATCACCACCAAACCAGTATTATAAGAAATCTTAGAGGGACTTCTTTAAGACAAAATAAATAAATAAATAAATAAATAAATAAATAAATAAATAATATTAATGATAATAAGATTGCTATAACTACATATCTATCAACAAACTGTTCCAGGTGGGTACTAGACTAGTCAAGGGGATCACTTCTTAAACTGTACAAATGTCTAATGACTATGCTGTACACCTGAAGTTAATATAAATAATATTGAATGTCAAAATAAATAAATACAGTGTTGAAAAATAAAAAGCTTATAGACACTGTGTGAACCCACAGACCTCTCCACTAGATTTATTTATCCTACGGGTGGTAGCTAAGGTTATTCTTATCACATATAATTGATCTTTGCTTACCTTAATGTCCAAAAGAAGATTGATAAGGTCTTTTATTACACAGTGAATGTATTAAGAGATATTGAAATAAAAAATCAATAGTATTCTGTGTCTGGCTTGATTTGAAAAGTAGAGGAAAAAACAAGGAATTAAGTATAACTCTAAGCATTCATGCCTAGAGGAAGCTGAACAGGTAAATAGACAGGAATGTGTCCATTCTTTAAATCACTCATTCACTAGTTCATTGTTCCTTCCAACACACCTTCATTCAACAATTTCTGAGGACAATACACTGCATCAATCACTGAAGAAGCTTCCTAAAAGTTCTCTGTAATTATACAATAAAATTGGGAAAGAAAGGCTTGTATAATGTGAAATAGTTAAGTAATAATAGAAGGAGATATATGACTAGGTTAAAAAATAATGGACTGATGCAGACATAAGGTAATAGGAGAATACAAAAATAGGATCAAAGTGGGTTCCAGTACTAGCACTGAGTTTTCTAGAAAACATAAAATTAGATTGATTCATGAACTCAATTCACAACCAACACTTGTTAAGCACCTATTTTGAGTGCTATGTTTGGCTAGATGTGGTAGAGCATACAAAATGCACAGGACATAAACTTTAATGCCTAGAACCTTAGTAACTAGAATAGGAGACAGACATTCATATAAAAATACAAGGCCTGAGTGATTAAGTGTAGGAAGTAAAATGTAAGTAAAGAGTCACTAGAAAGCCAATGGGGGAGACATGGGAAAAAGGGGGACAAGACACAGGGAGTATCAGGGCAGGTTTTCATAGAACTGGTGTTAAACTACCTATGGGGTGAAATGTCATTAAGGAACAAACAGACAAACCCAAGTAAGAAAGTGCCCCCCTAATGAAACCTTAGAAGAATCATTAGGATTAGCAGTTACTTATTGACTACAGACAGGAGCGGTTAGGCAGAGAAATGAAAGAGGAAGAAGAATGAAAAATAAGTGTCAGGGGAATATTTAGGGGATTGCAGGAGGCAATTTAGATGAGGAAATGCATAAGTTATTTTGTAACTTCAAGGAAGTACAGGTCAGAGTTAAAGGGGAGAGATCCTGAACTTACCTTTGAAAAGGAGAAAACCCCTATGGGCGTGGACATCCAGGCAATTGTTCTGCAGCACATTCCCAGCAATTACCATCAGCATGCAGATGCTCATTTCCATAGGGCTCTATAAATCTAAACTGCCACAACCTCCCACACCTCTCCAATTTCTGAAACCCTCCCAGTGGGCCCCAAGGTACAACAGCAGTCATCAGGGAGATTCTTCCATCCAAACAGTTACCTGGGTCTCAATTGGCATTTCAAGCAGCATAGCCATAGCAAAAGTTTTGAGTCAGAGCCCATCTCCCTACCCCTACCAAAATCATTCTATTATCAAGCCTTCACATCTCAATAAATGGTACCTTCAGATACTCGATTAGCCAAAAATCTAGGCTTCATCTTCTACTCTTTTCTGTTTCTCACTCTTGTATTAATAGATTAGCTGGCTCAAAATCCATATTACAGTAGACTCTCAGTTAACTGGCACCCATAGGGACTGGTAGATGACAGGTAAATACAAGTAGACTCTCTGTTAACTGTAACTCAAGCAACTGGCACTCTCAGGTAACTGGCAAAATTTTTTTATTGCCAGTGCTTGTGTTCTGGTTAATGGAAAGTCTACTGTATATCCTGAAATTAGCCACGTCTTACCATTTCCGCTGCTACAATCACTGTACACATGCCCCTCTTCTCTCACCTATAGCACTGTAATAGTCATTTATCCCTGTCTCCTCCTGTGACCCACAGTTCCATCCTCCATTTAGTGGTCAGAGTGATTTTTGTGAAAGTGTCTGTCAGAGTCTCTCACCCCACTATGGATAATCCCTCTGCTAGCATGAAATCCAAGCTCATTGTCATGCCTCCAAGCCCAGAGAGCTCCACTCATCATATGCATTGGAACTTCTATGGCTCTGCCTCAGAGTCCCCACACCCCAGCTAAAGCAACTTTTTTGTCACTCTCTACCACATTATTTTATGTTATCTTCTTTATAGGCACCTGCCATATCGCCTATGTTTCCTTTATTTAAAAAATTATATATTTACACCCACTGAAATGTAAGCATCTTGAGAAAAGAGCCTCTTCCAAGTTCATGTGTCCCTACCATCTACAATAACACCTGGCACATAGGGGCTTCAAAATACATACATCTTTAATTTTTAATTCTCCTGTTTAGTAGCATCAAGTGTAGTCACATTGTTGTACAACCAGTCTCCAGAACTTCATCTTGTGAAAGTGAAATACTATACCCACTGAACAACAACTCTCTTTTCCCCTTCCCCTGGCCCTTGGCAACCACCATTCTTTCTGTGTCTATGGATTTGACTACTCTAGGTACCTCATATAAGTAGAAACATACAATATTTGTCTTTTTGTGGTTAGCTACTTTCACTTAGCATAATGTCCTCAAGGTTCATCCAGATTGTGGCATGTGTCCTTCTTTCATAAGGCTGACTAATACGAAGGGTTATCTGGAAAGTATCCAGTCATGTAACCATTCTCATTATATTGACAATGGATGGATTTTGTTTGTTTGTTTGTTTGTTTGTTTTTAAGATTTATTTTATTGATTTTTGACAGAGAGAGAGACAGAGAGAGACAGAGAAAAGGAGGAGGGCCCAGAGCAGTCTCCATAGTTGACATAGTTTTCCATATAGTTTCACTCCACAGGTGGGCACAGGGCTGCGCAGGGCAGGAACTGGGCTGGGGGCCTCCCACATAGGTCCCGGTAAGAACTGAACTGGGGGCACACCCCAGCTCAGCATGTGGGTCCGCAAGGGCCGGGCCGGGATTCGATCCTCGGTCCCCGGGGCTTCAAAGTGAGCACTTAACCCGCTGAGCCATCCCAGCTTTCCCAATGGATGGATTTTTTTCTAGACAGCATATATTTTATCATATATATATAATTATACAATATATATAATAATTATATTTTGTTTATCCATTAATCTATTGATAGACGTGGATAATTCCAACCTTTCAGCTATTGTGAATAATGCTGCTATAAATATGGGCAAAAAATTTTGACTGATTGATGATAATCTTGGTTAAACCTTTAGAGTATTAGCCTAAACAATTTTCTATCAAAATTTGATTATAATAATCCCAAAGGTGCCTTCCAGATTTAAAATACAGTAGACTCTTGGGGATCCGGGATAGCTCAGCAGTTGGATGCTTCCCCCGCAGTCTCAAGGTCTGGGGATTTAATTTCCAGCCTCCAGCCCATGCAGATCCATGCACTGAACTGCAGAGCAACTGGTAACCATCAGGATGGCTCTGGGGCCAATGTTCTCCCCTCCCACTTAGGAGGCCCTGAGTTCTGTTTCAGCTCTGCATGGCCCCACATCTACCTGCATGGAATGAAACCATGTCATGACTAATGATGTACCACTATGGAGACTGCTCTGTGCCATACCCCCTTCTCTCTCTCTCTCTCTCTCTCTCTCTCTCTCTCTGTCTCTCACCTTCTAACAATAAAATTAATCTTTAAAAATAAAATACAGCAGACTCTCAATTAACTGGAACCCATGGGGATTGGTAGATGCCAGATAAATGTAAGTAAACTGTTTGTTAACTGGAACTCAAGCAACTGGCAAAATCTCAAGCAACCAGCCAGTTGCTTGAGATTTTGCCGATTGTTGAGTTCTGGTTAACAGAGAATCTACTGTACTATGATGTCTTCAAATAAAGTCCTATTTCAATTATTTCAATCTCAATAATTGTTTTAATCTTGTGAGAATGTAATATAGTCTCATAGGATTTGGTGCTTTCAACACTAAAGTCATCATCTTCTTCACTTACCAATCTCATCAGATCCCCTTCACTTTACTCTGACGACTTTGTGGTTCTCTACACATCAATATCAGGAAAGGTTAAGTGTGATATGAAATGCTCCAACATGAAAATGAGGACTTGACTATGATTTCACCTGATTGCCTGTCTTATTCACTAACCTCATAAATTTGGGGAAGGAACATGTCTTAGTAAACCTCTGTGTATGTTTATTTTATTAAAAACAAACAAGCAAATAAACAACCTGAATTTCATGTCAACAGAAGTGTATTTTATTTGTAACAAATACATAGATATAGAATATTCATGAAGATCTAATACTGACTAAGTTGTGATAAATACAAAAGACTCCAACAGATTTGTTATTGAAAATAAGATTCCCAACCATTGCTTTGGTTTCATAGGTCACAGTAATATACAATATACAATTTTTATTTCTCATTAGTCCAGTTAGATATTTTGGCACAGATATAAACAATATGACATAGATGTTCATAACTGTGTATTGTTATTAAAATAAGTTCCCTGAAATAGCATTACAATGTCTTCTAGGCTAACACTGTAAAAATATATTCATTACAGAAGAGAATTATACAGATTGAATTAATGCTAGAAATGCTACCGAAAGAATATATATTCAAAACACTATAAAAATATAAACACTTCAGGGAAATTATACCTTTCAAAACTGGAAAATAAGAAATTTTGTAATCTGACTCACTGTATTAAAGATAAAGGAAATACTGGAATGCCACACCGGTGTTCATTTAATATGAAATGGTTTCTTTTCAATCTTCAGTTCACTAGTATACCAGATGGTGATCGTTCAATAGACAAATGGGGACCCAAAATAAACCGGAATTATCTTCTGGAGGGCAAGCCCCTTATAGTACAGGCTTCTTCCACTAGGTGAGTGTTCTAGGAATCCATCTGCATCAGTGTACCAGCTGGTGTTGTTGCAACAGGCTGCATTCCATGTCAGTGAAATTTTTTTTGAAGACTCTTTCAAAGCTTTTGCCAATTTCATGACGTGATTTCCACCAAACAATACGTTCTGACAATGTCCTGCCTATGCCCCACCCTTCCTAATCATCAGATCTCACCCTGAGCAACATTCTTTTGTTTCCCTGGGTGAAATAAGTCCTGAAAGGAAAACATTTTGCCAATGTGAAAGAGGTGAAACAAAAAATGGCAGCAGCACTAGAATGTATCAAAATCCATGAGTTCAAAAATGTTTTTGAGCCGTGGAAAAAGTGTCTTGATAGGTATATTGCATCATACAGGGAGTACTTTGAAGGTTACTGAAGTTTAAAGATTTAAGAATAAATCTAAATTTAAGAATAAACACTTTTTTATAAAAAAAATCATGTTTTTTGGGGGGGTCCCCCGTCATCTACTTATTACGCATTTCCACATTAGTAAGATTATATTTGTCATTGTTATGACACTAGAGAATATTTCTACATGGACACCAGGAAATGTTGAAATAAAAATGTTTGTCTAGAGATCATAATGGTCCAAAGAGACAGAAAATAGTTTCTTCTCAGACATTGATCATTTTGGATAATTGCTCACCTCTTTTGTTGTACATTAATGCAGTTTACAGGACACTGACAGTAATATGCTCTCTGAATAGAAGTAATCTTGCCTTATGAATATCCTGAAAGCAGTTACATAATCCAGCCATTGAAAAAGTACACACTTCATTTTATTAACAATTCTCTGCTACCACCAAATATGATAATAATAGTCTCTCATGCATGGTATTCATAAAGTGTCCATTTCTCACTGAAAGAAATATCTGCTTTCCATGTTGGTGAAAAATATTTATATATTCCACAAGTACTGTTTTGTGTATAAATGGAAATTGGTTTCATTTTCCATTTATATTAAGAGTAATCTTCAAAGTGTCTTGCTAGTTCACTGTGTTTCATTTTCTCTGTGAACAGTTCATCAAATACTCTCTTCTGTTTTGAAGTAAAGTAGTTTATCCAATCACCCACTGCTCCTGGAAAAATTAGAAATGTATCAGACAAGAACCAATTTAAATGTATAATATCACAAAAGCAATCTGTCCAATTTATAATAGAATGTGAACATTTGTATGTCTCTATGATAAAAACAATGGGAGAATTATTCCTTTCTTCATTTGTTTATCTGTTATTTCTAATGTCTTCAGTCATAGTTACATATTAATTTGTACAGTTTAAAAGTTATTTCTTAAAAAGAAAGGAAGATTAAAAATATGTAAATGCCCTAGGGTTTATTTACAATGGCAGACCAAAAAAAGTATCTCATCTAAACTTAATCAAAACATAAAGCAGAAAAAGTAGACATAATGATGCTTCATTTATTTCCCTGCCTGTGCGCCCCCAAAGTAGTAGCTATGCTGACAACATATCACAGGGGTGGGTAATTGGTCTCATTTTAATGAAATTTACTTTACAATATCAATAGAAGAATTGAAAATATAATAACCAAGTTACTTGTATGATGTCTTCACCTTCACCTTATAGTGTTTGGAAATTGAAATAAGAATAAAATATACACAGCTGACCCTTAAAACATGCACAGGTAGGAGCGCCAACCTCCTTCCCCAATGGAAACTCTGCATGTAACTTTTGACTCCCCCCAAAACTAAACTAATAGCCTACTATTGACTGGAAACCTTACTGATAATATAAATACTCAATTAACACATATTCTGCATGTTGTAAGAATACTGTGTTCTTTTAATAAAATAAGCTGTTAAAGAAAATGTTAAGAAAATCATAAAAAAGAGAAAATACATTTATACTATTTATTGAAAAAAAATCTGCATATAAGTGTAGCCATGCAGTTTAACACATGTTGCTCAAGGGTCAACTTACTTCACACAGTTCATGGGCCTCTCCTGACCATACAAGTCACCCTCTCAGCCTTGGCCACAGTGCCAACCTCTCATGACTGCCCTTCTTATCTCCATTGCACACACTATGCTAAACCTGGGCTCTGAATCTTGCCCACCAGGGTCTTTTGCCACTTCTGACCCTCAGCTTCATCCCTGTATAAGTACATTGGAACCAGTAATACATCATTTTATTCCTCTATAACAGACTGTCTTACATTGCTCTCTATGATCGTTTCTTCTTAATTAGTTTATACATTTTTCTTCAGATTAGGGCCTGTTGTGTACTATTTATTGCTCATGTGTATCCCTGCAGTATAGTAGGTGCAAACCCATGGTTTAATTGAATGTCAGACAATGCCACCTACAGCAAAGAAATATATTACAACTTAAAAAATGTTTGGTGTTGATTCCTAGTCCAAAACACTGAGTTTTAGAAGAGGTAAAGTGGAACTCTTCTGTTTGGGGGGAAATAAAAGGCAAGAAAATACCAGAGGGAAGATCCCAGAGTCAGGAAATGACACTGCTTCTAAAACACATCAAGTGGGACATAAGGTCATGAGCCCCTTAGAAGAACAACATTAATGTTACAAATGTTACTTGTCAATATTGTTTGGTCCTTCCTGGTTCTCCCTTCTGGCTTCTAGTATCAATTCACCTAAATCCCTGTTGAGTCCTTTTATTTGACTGGACATTTGTTTGAATGGTTTCTGATGTATTTTTCCTCTCTTTTACTTAAAATTTTTTTTCATTAAAAAAATAATATAGTAGCTACATTTGTAGGTTAGAGAAAATACATATAAGCAAAAGAAGATAAAAGTGAGAATGTTTTTACTATTAACTTCCTGTACTTGGTTAGATCTAATATAAAGAAATCACATTTAGATAGAGCTTAAATGCATTAGAATTAATGTTGTCAACTGTAACAATATCGATATGTTTTCAGCTGGAAATATTTGCTAGGGTCACAAGTATGGCAGGTCAGAGATTAATTCTAATACCATTAAAGTAAAATTCCTCAAGTTTGTAGGTTAAGATATGTGAATACTGAGAATTTGCTCATCAGATCTCAAAGGGCAGTAATAAAAGATATCAGTAATGCTGGAGTCCACTAATATGCTCATTTCTCATCATCCTCTTCGCCATGTCCCTCCCGATCTCTTTCTGTCTCTCTCTCCTTTGTTCATTTCACCTTCCTGCATGCATCCTTTTCTATATTCTTTCTGTCTTCCCTTTACCTTCTCTCTTCCACCCCTCATCATCTTTTTCTTGACCCTGCTTCTCTCTCAAGTTTCCATCCTCTTGCTCCTGTCCTCCACTATCAGACCCCTTAGAGGAGTGGTCCTTATTTGCTGCTCCTTTCTTTATTTCTCACCTCTTCAAACCCCTCAACCTGGCTTCCATCCCCACTCTCAGAATTCACTAATGATAAATAAGTGGTCATGTTTGACCCCAGCTTTCTTTCAAATCATGGTTGATCTTTTTTCTTGGCTTATTTTGGGTTGTTTCATTCCCATGGATGTTAGGGTCCCAGGGCTCCCCTCCTGTCTCTTTTCTCCATTAGTCCTTCCCACTCACCCTGAACAATTTCTATAACCTGCTGACAGCTTGTAAACTGATTTCCCGTTGGGCTCCACCCAACACTGACTCACTGCCACTGTCCAAATTACGATCATCCACGTTTCATACCTGGACTATTACAATGACCTCTTTACTGGAATTTCTGCCTCTGCTTTCATCCTCTTTAAATCAATTTTTCACTCTGACTCTATTATTTTTTAGCACACATGTCTGACCAGGTCAGTTTCCTTCTTAAACAGCAAATAGACCAGGGGAAAAAAAAAACGTCCTGCTGATGATGTTCATCAAAGCTTTTGTTCTCTGGTCTCAACGTTCATGTCCCTCATTCTGTTTCACACATCATATACCACTCTAGCACATAAGACTACCTGCTCTTTCTTGAAAAAAGTATTATCCAAAATTTCACGGTGTCCCTGGGCTTTCCTTCTCAGTATTACTCTCGCTGGAATGTATTTCTTCCTTACCATTTTCCTGGGAGAACCCTGCTTATGCTTCTAGTCCCAGATCCAATGTGGTCATCTCACCTAATTTACTAGGAAAATAATTCTCTCTTGTTTATGATGCGGTTCACATTTGTTCATATTCATAGCAGAAATGTTATCACCTCATATTATTGTTTAGATAATCACATTTGGAAGGACAGGACTGTATTTTTTCAATTTTTGAATCTTAGTTCTTAAAAAATAGTTTATTAATATTTATTTGCTGAACTGAATTTTGTCTTCCCCCTGCCCTGCCAGTTTTCCGACTACAAGGAAATAAAAAATGAACCACCAAAAAGGACCAAAAATAATTTGCAAACTTGAGATAATATCTGATCTATATGAATTGGCAAACACTTGCTTTGGAAATAATTATATTCAATTGAGCCAAAGAATGGAAATAAATGTGTGTTTACTAATAAGAAACCTGAGTACAGAAATGAAAACTATTTTGTCTTTAGGTGGGGGTATAGCTCAGGGGTAGAGCATTTGACTACAGAATATTTTATCTTTGAAAGTTATGAATATTTTGAAAAATGTTAAATCATTTCCTCCAGATCTGGTTTAAAATTCACATGGATATCCAGATATACCCAACGGGTACATTAGGAATTAGTGGAGATGTTTTTCCTTCTTGTTGTGTTTCCATGTGAAGAAACACCCTTAGACAAAAGTCCCAGCTCTCTCTCCACCTCTTCCTTACTTCTGCAGGTAAGTTATTAGATCGGTGAGACTGGGAAAATGCACTGTCCACACTTATCACCTCCTTTCTCTCTCCTGAAGACAACATGTTGTGTACCACTCTCCACCCCCCCACC